>JAVQIZ010172009.1:0-47500 GCA_036023535.2 Galaxias brevipinnis | reverse complement strand
CCAGGGTCCGTCTGACAGGGGGAGGGGAGGGGACGAGCAGTTCCCTGGCTCCTGGGGGGAAAGCTGCATCTCGCAGGATATTCATGTGAAGCTTCCAGGGCATGGCTGCACTGCATGTGTGTGTGTGTGTGTGTGTGTGTGTGTTTGTCTGTGTGTGGTTGTGAGTGTGTGCTGTGTGTGTGTGTGTGTGTGTGTGTGTGTGTGTATGTTTATGAGGGGAGAGCGAGTGTAAATATCGAGGCTTTTTTTAATGTGTCCTTGTCAGAGGCACCCGAGCTTGATGTGACACTTCCTCCTTGGCTGCGGCGATGCCGGGTCTCAGGGAGCAGGGGAGCAGGGAGAGAGCGGTGGGGCTCCGCCGGCTCCCCGAGGCGACCTCTCGCGAGCGAGGAACCCTGGCTGTGAATGACAAAAAAGATTGTCATTTGCGTTTGACATATCACTCAGACAGCCCTTCTTCCTTTGGAGGAGGGTCGCACTTAGCAGGGGCACAGGGAGGGGGGCAGGAGGAGCGGCACGCGGCCGGCGGGTGTGAGGAATGGACCCCGGCGGCCGGGCCTCGCGGAGCCTAGCCGAGTGAATGACACACAGAGGATGTCTCCTCTCTCGTCTCCTCTCTCGTCTCCTCCGTGGGTGTACGCGCCTCTGACAACTCGCCGTGCGAGACAATGCTGGGGGTTGGTTGGAGAGCCACCTGCAGGTCAAGCAAGGCGGTGCAGGCTGGGAAAGCCGCCCGTCTTTTTGTTTTTTTGGTTTCCCTTTGAAGTGCTGCAGGTCAGGACCTGGCGAATGGCTCCTCTGCTGAGTGGGAGCCACTGGGATGAAAGACGTCAGTGTCCGCCCTGTTCAAACACAGCCTAAGACTGACTGTTTGATGTGGCCTAGCTCTGTCATGTACGGGCATTTGTATGATCTCAAGGTATCCGTGCTCCTTTGTCTGGAATGTTTCTGAAGAACCTGCCTCTCTATTTACTTGGATTTTCCTTGGCACCCTTGTATGTTTACCTATAGCATACAAGCCGTATTATAGCGTGTCTTCTATGAAGTCAAGATGTAGCATCCGGGATCTTGTGCTTAAGTTGGGACACGTAAGATGTTTAGCAGGTTGTGAACTGACATCAGAACAGGAACAATCGTACAACCTTCTCTCTCTCGGTCCAGCCTTGCTCTTCTTGCTGACCAGAGGGCTGACCATAGTGCAGCAGCAGCAGCAACAGCAGCTTTCCTGGTGGAGCCCTGTCCTATGCTGACAGCAGGCCGTCCAGCAGGGGGCAGTGTGCGGGGCTCTGCCCTGACCCCAGTGGGTGGGCTCTCTGGGGATGAGCTCATGGGATGGCTGATTAGTCAAGACACCCCTGGTTAGGCGGGGATGATCCTGAACAGAGACAGAGCCACCTCAGGGACCCCGTCACTCAGCCCCCTGTGTGCGTTTATCTGTGTTTGGCCCGCTGAAATTTACCACTGACACGAGAGGGCCCAGATAATGGAGCAGGCAAACAAGCCAGGGGCCCCGGCTGCTTTCATGTGCAAGAGAGCAAACGGAGTTAGGAGAACAGAGAGCCTGAAATTAATGGCCACATTAAAGTCATTACTCACATTCCGGCCTGTAGTAAATGACTTACGTAGGGCCTGCTGGTGCGCACAAGGCCTTGATTTCAGACCGCTGGCAGGCTCAATGGGTCTCTGTCAACGATCACCGCTGGGCTCTGGGACGGTCGAGGCAGAGAGGCCCTGAGCGGCGGTCTAAGCCAGGCCCTCTGCGCCCTGGCCGGGGAGCAGCACCTGAAACTCTCGCTGTGGCCTCTGGGACTCTCATTGGTAGGACACGTCTTAGATGTACCACAGCAAAGGGGGGGGGGGGGGGCTGCTCTTCAGAGGCCCATCAGGGCTCTTTGATTGGATTGGAGCTTGTTGACTTGTTTGTTTGTGTGTGTGCTCGGTGACATCGGCACCGCTGACCTGCTCCTCTGTATCTGTCCTAGGCTGCTACTCCATGCCTCTGGTTGTGAGCGGAGATGAATGGAAATATACCAAAGCTTTATTGGCACACTTTGGATCATAGTGTTTGCATTATAAAAATAAAAACCCAGCCATTCGCTTCCTTGCCATCGCTGGACTGGTATTTTATCTTTTTAATAACTCAAGATGTGCATTGGGAATCAATTATAATATGGAGACAAAAATATGGAGAGTACTTTGCAGACAAATCTGAAAGAGATGAATATAGTTTAGAGAACAAAAGGCAGTAAGTAGTGCTATGTGGAAGTGGGGACTGTATCTTGAGAGATTTCGTATGGCAGAGAAGCAGTGAGGGGAGATGGCCAAAATCATATTGTGAATGAAACGAGTTAAGGTTGTATTGTTTAACATCCCTTTGGGGACAGTAACACAATGTATGAGAACTGTGTGTGTGTGTGTGTGTGAGAGAGAGAAAGGGGCTGGTTTGTGGACATGCACAAGGACGGGATTCATTAGCCTATGGCATGAATAGATTGGCTGCAACCGCACACAAACAACCCGCCTCTTTAAGCCACACATGCAAAGTGTTAGTGAAACAAGGACTCCAGGGTGACACTGCTCTCATTCACACTTTGTAAGTGAACTCTCAAAGATGAGCCTTTGTGTGCCCTGTCTGGAAAGAAATATAGATCTCTGAGGATTTTAGTCTGCGTGGTCAACGCTCAACCTCTTGTGGGGGTTTCTCCCAGACTAAGCCTCCAACCCACCCTACCCCCAGTAAAAACCAGAGCTCCTTACCAGAGACAATCCCTCTTGTCTTATGACATCATGGCGATGCGGGAGATAGAGGTGACCTCAGCCTATGGATTTCCTTCAAATCTGTTTCGACGCCCAAATCAACCCCAAGGAAAACAAGCACCTTCCAGTACCCCACGTACGATCCGGGAAGTGTGAACAGGTGGATGGTCCCACATTGAGGGGTTGTCCCTGTAATCTCCTGCCTCGGTGGGCTGACCCTCAGTGGCTGAACAGGGGCCAGGGGCCACGTTACACCCGCATTAGAGGAGTCTACCAGTGTGGAGGATGAAGGGATCACAATGGTTACTATAAATCAACCAGTGTTCATTATAGTATTACTTAGGAAGGCTGATGAGCCATTTGCTAATTGATAAGTCAATGTTGTTTTTTAATAGAATTCCCACTATAAAGATATTAATTTCAAGGGAATGCATGATTAGGACATGTCCCTTTGAGTAAGATGCCACTAGTATGTTATGTTTGTAAACCCATTTTATGCCTATTCCCAGCATTCCTTATTCCCTCTTTGCTTTCATGTGCTTTCCTCTCTCAGTGCAGGCCTGTGTGACTGGACTCGTTTTTTCTTGGGACCCATCAAACACATTACTATCACGGCTATTTTCCTTAAAGCATCAACTTGAAACGGCTCCAGATATAAAGTGTTACCAGCATGTAGACCCAGTGCCTTGGAAGAGTTTAAAAGAATCTCCAAGAAGAAAGCGGAATAAATAATAATAGTTCTGAAGGCAAAACATAATGAAAGCCTAGTTTTCACTGGGAAGAGAAAGGCTTTCATCTCTCTCTCTCTAACAATAAAGCTCGCCGTGAGTACACAGGCCAGCGTTGAGTTGAGGAAGCTTCTAGTGGCAGACATGAAAGCCTCTCCTCTCCATGAGAAAGCCATGATGAGGCTGTGTGTGTGTGTGTGTGTGTGTGTTTTGCTTTAACCCCCTCCCTCACCCAGACCTGAGAGTGCCTGAGGACCCCTGGGTTTAGGAGCAGTGGTCCTGTGGCCCGACGTCACAGGCCGGCCCTGTTGCAGCTGTTGTTAAACCGTTCGGTCTGTTTAAGGTCCCTGCTCCTCTTCAGGCTTGGCTCTGGCGACAGGGACAGTCTCATGTATGTAACTTCCATTATATCAGTCTGAAGGACACACACTGCGCTTTTCAATTGGAACATGATAGAAACACTCGTTTTGTTCCCTCGTCATCATCTTCCTCTCTCCCCGTCCCTGTCCATTTGAATACATCTATGTTCTCATACTGCGTTTTTCATTTTCCTCTCCATGTTAAAGGGTCCACTTTCCCATGTGGGATGCTAATTGGCTCCTAGGGTTGAGTGTGGGAACAGGTTGAATTTGAAGCCAGATGGTTGTTCTGCTGGAGAAACCCTATCCCGACATTTTACCTCGGCGCCCGCAGACTCGTTTAGAATTTACAGAAACAAAAGATTAGCCCACTCAGGATTAAAAACCTGCGTGAGAGCTGGCTTATTGTAATTGTTTACTCTGTGATTTGTTTGATTTCAATAAAAAAAAAACCTTAATGGGTAATACCCTGCCCAAAGCTAAATGGTTTTAGTTCCAGTTTGTTGGGGTTCTCCTGCAGAACATTTACATATTTGTGCTCAGAATTAGACATGTCTTTTCCACTCTAAATCCGCTCACACATTTGTTTTCAGTTCCACCCCTTCCCTTTATCTTTTTAACCCCCCCTCACCCCTCCCCTCCCCCTCATGCTTTTCCTCTTTGCCTCAGCACTTACGAGGCTTAGAGGGACGTACCATGTCCGTCCTTCCCTTTGCACTGACATACCCACAACGCAGGCTGGATGGTTCAGTCCTGCTTTGCATAAGTTTCCTCTGAGTAGATCCATGTGTGGAGGGCTAGCGCTGAAAGAATTACTCCCTTTTGAACGGCTTGGATGTATGTCTTGGGAGAACACTAGTGTGCTGCTTCTGCCGCGTCCTGAAACAGTGCACTTGCTCAAGTCATCATTGTAATTGCTCAATCTATAATGTACTGTGCATACCCTGTCCCTGGAATGGGCAGCAACTCCTTAATGTATTATTACAACGGGAAATCGGTAAGTTTTTGCTTTGGGAACCGGAGCACGTAAGAGTGAGTCCAGAGTATGTGCGGGTGTGTGCGTGCGTGCGTGTGTGTGTGTGTCTGTCCTGGTGTGTGCCCACATTAACTGATAGTTGAACTGCTTCTAGCCCTGTGCTGTTGTTTTTCTGTGGTTTATCTGTGTGTGTTCCTGTACTGTGTGCTAAATTTACCTCAGTTACTTTTTTGCCACAAAATGTGGAACTTCGAACTGGATATCTGACGTTTATGTGAAACATGCAAGACATCTCTATTTTTAGAACATGCCATTGCATTTAAATATGAAGTAAGGCTATATATAAATATGTGTGCATTGTTATGTTTGGAAGTGTACTTAGTTTATGTGGTTGACTTTGATGTTCAAAAGTTTGTGCTGCTCCTTCGTTTCTCCATGCAGACAGACTTAATCAGTGTGATAGACTGAAAATAGAGTTTCTGTAACACTGAATTTATTTTTACTGGCTGGCCTGCTGGGTTCTGGGACTAGCTTGAAATAATAAGTCGGAGTCTGGGAATGATTAGGGAAGGAGGTTGCCTGTTGAGGTTTGACTTTCCTGTTTGCAGATTGAGCTTGAAGCACCAGCGTTGCCGTGACTCCATCTGTTTTGAATCACAGCAGCGTACTATACTCTGCAGGGAGCTTCATTTGATTCGTGGACTTCTCAGGGACAAGCTCTCCTTAGAAAACTTTAATTAGTGTACGCTGTTGTGTGTATAAGTGTGTATTTTGGCTACCTATTAGTAACAGTGTTCGTTCGTCTAGTGCTGTCTGTTATTGAGAGAGTAAATGTGTAAAGTCTAAAAGGCATGGGATTCAGAACTAGTAAACCTTTTCCTAAACACCTGCCTCACAGAAACAGTTGAAACACCAACAGCAAGTTCTCCCAAAGTTTTAGTCTTAGTGTCACCACTTCATCTCCATCCATATATGACGGACTGACATCCCACAACAGAGCACTGTGACCTTTTTAGATGAAGTGTTGCTAGGCTTGTGTTATAGGATGAAGGACAGAGGAGAAAAATGCGAACATGGAGGCAATTCTGTTGATTCATAATCACAGTTCTTTCTTTATGCTTTATTTTGTAGAAAAGATAAAGTGTTTTCTGTCTGAGCAACGGCTAACTGACATTCCTATGTTGAGATGTTGTTGAATGACTACAAGGTTATGAACTAGAGCTATAAAGTCTTTGGTTTGACCATTTATGATGTGTGAATTGTTTACTTCCTTCAGATACATTGCCCAAACTGTACACAATTCCAATATTTAAGAGGATTTAAAGGGTGGAGTTTATTTATTTAAGGTGTAGCCTTTCCTGACTAATTTCCCGAAAGTGCAATAAAGATTCAGGCGGACAAAGGAAGCGTCCAGAAAATGGTCCGTTGGCCCTCTTACTCTAGAACGTATTAAACAAAGTGTCTGCTGGCCATTTGGAGCCTCAGATTTTCAGACATTTTGTGGACAGCTGCCTTCTAACAGGTTCTGGTGATGCTCCATCCTCTAGTTCATCAGAGAGGGAGCTGCCCTTTCGGCCCTTTGAAATGTTTGTCTGTAAGACACCTAATTCCCAGAGATTTGTGCATGACGAGCTCTGGGGATGAAATGTTTATTTGAGAGGACGGGCAGGGACTGGACCGAAGGCTGAACGTGTCCCATCAGGTAGGCCGGGCCATGTAGCCGGGCTCCATTGTGTTTGAGCTGCGTGCCTTTTGGCTTGTCTAAGTGTGTTAGACTTGGCCTTGTAAAGAAAGGCCCTCGGGCATGGTTTGATGCCTAATAGTGACATGCAGAGACAGGACTGTGCTGTCACCCGCAGCCCCCTCTGCGCTATAAGCCTCTCTTTTGTGAGAGTCTGAGTCGTTGTTGGCCTGGTTTTTCTGCCCTAATCATTTATTTTGAAGAGGTTGTTTTCGCAGCAATTCGGTATGTTGACAGGCAGATGGGTTTTTTTAATACGCGGTTTGGAGGGGTGTAGTGGCAAGAAGATCAAAGGCAGGTGCTGTAGGCCAGGCGATGGTTGGAGGGACTCACCCCCACCCCCCCTCCACCACCACCACAGATGAGAGGCACACACCCTCCCTGCACTGTAGGGAACTTCCTGAAGTCAACTAGAGTCATACTGTACCTTAAGCTGAATTAGATCAGGGGATGGTTCTCGTTCTCTTGAACTTGTGTTTTAGAATCTTAATCTATTAAGTCCATATGGTTATTAGAGATCAGCTTAAATCTGCCATTATGGATGATTAAAAAATATGTAAACCAGAGAAATCCTTTTTTTGTGTCTTTTTTTTCTTTTCTACCAAAGACCCTATTTTCTGTAGCAACTGGGCTGCACGGGCCCTGCTGTTTATGCATGTATGTGTCCTGAGTGACGGCTCTTTAATTAACGTGGTAGTAACAGGAAACCCAGGCGAGCCCTCTCCTCCAGAGGCTGGTAGGCCGGCCAGCCGGGGGAGCGAGGCGCCTGGTGTTTGGGAGGCTTTATTAATGCCTCGACTGGTTAGCCCTGGGTAAAGAGGACAATTAGCATGATCCTCTGCCATATGCTGCCCTTTGAGGCCGACACAGACACAAAGCCCGGGCTCCTGGGTGAGGCTAACCTGGCCTCGCCACGGGGTCCCAGCACGCCCGGGGCACATGTGTGAGCCAGAGGACCAAGGAGAGCCCCCCCCCCCTTCCCTCCCGCTTTAAGGTGCTGTTTACACATCCCAGCCAATGGCGTGGGAGAACACTGCTCACTCAGCAAGACCCAGCCGCCCACAACGTTGCCTAATCGGACAGGGTGCTCACGGAATGGATGTTGCGCACATGTTTTGGTGGTTGTGTGTGCCCACACACACGTGTGTGTTTATCTGTGTGTGTGTGTGTGTGTGTGTGTGTGTGTGTGTTTATCTCATTAATGAAGCAGTTTAACTTGTTTGCATTTATGCTTTCCGGGAGCACATTTCCAGTAAACATAATTTTATCAGTCGTGTATATATTTTAGTAAGCAACCTGAGCCAGCCAAGTAAACAGCTGTGCTAAAGTACTTATCATGACACATTCAACAGAACTAGAGGGACGTCTTTGAAGTGGGTGCTTTATAAGAGCCGTCTGCTCCTAAACCTTTACGTTGCAGGTGATCAGAGGTCCGTGGGTGGGGAGGAGGGACAGGGGAGGGCGTATGAATGTCAGCTCTGGGCGTGATTGTTTTGTGCCGGGGAGAGGCACCAGTCTTCAACCGCGGCACGGTGAGTTTACCCACTCCTTCATGTCTCCATCTGGAGTGGATGAAGTTAAAGACCACATCACTGTCGTTAGGCCTCCAGACCCTTTGATCTCCCTCCCTGGCCTGGCACAGGCCCAGCTGGACAGCAGCATGTGCAGTGTGCCTCGTTGTCCTCGCTTTCCTCAACCCTCTCCCGCCAGCACGCAGCTAGAAAAACAAACCCCCTCCCTCCCCGTTGGACTTCTTATTTGATTTCCGTCCCTTTGGGCTTCGTCATTTGCGATGTGTTTATTGTAAGCGTTAGAGCTCGTGTCATTATACTTCCATTAAGAGCCAAGTCAATCTGAAAGGAAAACATCTCCAATAATCCTCTCCTCACTGCATGAGCTCTCCAAATGAGCCCAGCTGCGGAGGCGCTGCTTTTTTAGATGGGCACGATACAGTCGGCTACGTTCATCAAACGCCTGTGTGTGTGTGTGTGTATGTACGGAACAAAGGAACATTTGAAAGTTGATTATTTGCAGGTGAATTGTGAGGAGCATCTATTTGTCATTAACCCAATCCCAAAGCTCTGTCACCATTACCTGTTTTCTCAACTCCAATTAGGCTTGAGAGAATACTAAGAGACAATATGAAGTTGCTCGTGTATGAAAATGCGTGAACCACATGCTGTTGTCTTTGCTGATAATGTTGGTTTTCTTTTTGGCAGGTGTACGCACCGTCTCCAAATTCGGAAGACTTCAACAGAGACTCACCATCGTACTCTCCTCCCAAGCCCCCCAACAGTATGTTTGCAAGCACTTTCTTTGGTGAGTCGATGACAGACACTAACTTATCTTTTGGCCCAGGTTGTTCCTGATTCCAACATCAGTCACCGGGTAGATCAGTGTTTTCTTTTTTGAGTGAGTTTCATCTGAACCCAAATGGGCAGGACACCATGTTTCAGTAGAAAGAGAGAGAACAAACCTTACATACTCCCTCTGGTGTGGCTCAATGCAACTGTATTCAGACCTCTCTCTCTCTCTCTCTCTCTCTCTCTCTCTCTCTCTCTCTCTCTCTCTCTCTCTCTCTCTCTTGCTCTCTCTCTTTCTCTCTCTCTCCCTCTCCCTCTCTCTCTCGCTCCCCCTGTGGCTTGTGTAACTGTGTGTGCTTTCTGTGGTGGTTGATGGCCTAGTAGACCTCTGGGTTAGTCATGGGAGGCTCAGTGTTATCTCAGCTGTGTCCAGGCCATGACTGTAGTTTCACTCCAAGAACCAGAGGCCCAGAGCCCCAGACTCACCAGAGGGGAGAGAGTGGTCATTAAAAAAACGACCTCTCCCTGTTCTGGTAACCAAACTCTGCGTTGTAGACAGCGTCACGGCGTTTGGTCGTTTTGGTTTGGATTTCTTGTGTTTATGGCCGTCACAACCGTCAAAGTGAAACCGGAGCCGGCCTTTTCTGGGTATTGCGGGTGACGGGTTTCTCGATAACGGGGTGGGAACGCGTCCGTAAATAGGTGGACGTGGTGAACTGATCCCCTGTTTGTCTCTCGTCAGATGGGAACCACAACTCCGCCGCCGACCCCTGGAACTCGTCCAATGGGATCAACCAGCCGGGCTACGCAGGAATGCTGGGAGGATCGTCATCTCACATGCCCCAGTCAGGAAACTACGGCAACCTGCACTCGCACGAGCGCCTGGTAAGCCGCGGCCCAGCTGGCCACGTCTGCACCATAAAAGAACCGGGGAGCTCCATTCTAATTGATTGTAATTGTATTCTGTCAGCACGGGGGCAGGTTTATTGAGCAGCCCAGATCTTATTTAGCCTAGCCCACAGCCCCCCCACCCCCCCGAGCCCCTCCTCAGAGTGACACTGTCTCTTCCCCACTATCTGTCTATCTGATGTGGCTGTCTGGTCATTATCAGTGCAAGACACGGCTGACCTTCTTTGTATCCGTGTTTGATGTGCTCTGGGCGGTCTCCCTGCAGCTGCTGCCTGCCCCGAGCCCTGGCGCTCTCTCTCCCCTTCGTCTCTCTCCCACTCGCAGTAACCTCTTTCATCATGGCCCAGGAATGGAAGGCTCTTTCGCAATATCAAACGAAAATCCCTTGTACTTTTATGTCTACCAATGAACCTATACAATCACTTTCGAACTTGGCTTGCGCACACAAACGCAATCAATTTGTGAAAACAAATAGCTAAATGTTTGCTTTTTTTCTGTCTTTTTCTTAGAACTACCCTCCCCACTCGGCCTCTCCCTCCGACATCAGTGCCAGTCTTCCTCCCATGTCCAGCTTCCACCGCAGCAATGCCAACTCTTCACCATTCGTCAGCGCCACGCACACCCCGCCCGTCAACGCCAGCGAGGGGGTCATGGGTACGCTTGTCGGATTCCGTGTTTCAAAGCCCGGCTACCTACTTCTGATGTGTCGACTTTATGACCACAATGTAATCTAGGTGGAAGATCTACTCTTTTAACAGCGGAGGGTCAGGCAGCTGGCTGGCTGCTTTGTGTGGTCTGTGACCTCTCCTCGTGAGCCTCTGCTGGCGCTTCATAATGCTCTCTTTCTCTGTTTTTGGTAGCTGCTGCAAACCGGGGGAACGCCACTGGAAACTCGCAGACTGGAGATGCACTGGGCAAAGCTTTGGCCTCGGTGAGTACACCCCCACAGCCCACTGGGAATTCAATCCAACCCCCCAGATCTAATCCTGATGGGAATGAATGAGAAGAGATTTGGATCAAAAAACAATGTTGCAGTCTAACGGCGCTGTTTGTTTAGGGTTTAAACTCGATTGTTGCACATGTAAATCTAAAATTGCACTTTGGCCCTCTTAATTTCAGCGTAAGGTTTTAGTTGTGGTTTTAATGCTCTCGGCCTATCCCTGCGAGGTTGATCCATCATCTCAGGATATGAAACCCCCACCGTTATTTTCTACATTCTATGCACTCACAAGCTCAAATATATTGAGATTCCTCTGTAAATTAACACAGGGCATTAGAATAATGGCCTGTTTCCATCTAAAGGCAGAGAGAGGACCTCAGCGCTCACGCTGGGACTAAAGTGCTGCACTGAATGCTGATTAAAAAAGCACAGAGGATGTGTTTGCAGTTGTTTTTGGGCCTAAGCCTGGATAATTGTTGTCTTAATCTCGGAGTTTACAAGAAAGGGAATTGCACGTATAAAAACAGCTGCAAAAGCCTATGGATTAGGCACTAGTTAATAATCAAGCCATGCTATCTGTGCCTCGTTTTAATGTATCTCTGATTGTTTTGCTAATCGCAGCATCCCAAATTTCTCCCTATCTATTAGGAATTCATACTTGCATTTTATGAATTTTAAAATAGTGCTTCACCCATCTCCATCCTACTCAGCTCTATTTTCTACTTCCTCATAGCAACCTTCTGCCCACTCTAATACACCTCACCTTAAAGCCTTAAATAAGTAGGATGTGTTAAAAGCGTAATGGGTTTACATTTGGGAAGTAGACGTCTCACTGGCGTGCTCCTGAAAGAGAAACGTGTGTGTGTGTGTGTCTGCGAGGGAGGGAGAGAGAGGGGGGGTGATAATCACAAATTAAGTCTTTTTGTATTCGCAGACTCAATTCTATTAGCATGACAAAGCTGCATTGAAATAGACACGGTTGGGCTGGGGTGAGACAAGAGGCGGGACGGATGGGAGGAGGGAAGTGGAGGGGGGTTCCTAACTGATGTGGCTCAACTCGGCGGGCCGCCCTTTGTGGACCTTTTGTTCTCCACCTTTTCTGAACGGGCCGTGCTTATTGGCCCCCCGCCGCCTGGAGGAGCGTGACCAATTAGGGGGTGGGGCCTCATTTGTTGTCGCCAAAATGAGTTGGGCTGCCGTTTGAATGCACCAGAAGTAGCCAAAGAGGAGAAGAATAGCCCGTCATATATTTTGGGGTCAAGAGCCATGGAAAAAATAAACGGCCTGCTTTGGACAGGCAACGGGATATTTGCAATTCGTTTTTTTTTTTGGGGGGGGGGTTCTCCAATTCAGTTCATACATATACTTCTATATGCTATCACAGTGAAAGCTGATTACTTCACCCACCAAATTGAGTGGGGTGTGGCTTCTGTCTAGGCCTGAACTAGGCTTAATCCACAGAATTAAGAGTTGGAGATAGCCGTAACATTTACTAGGGCTTCTTTTGGAACACCCTGTCTCTTCTCCACACTTAGTACCCAATGAAAACCAAGCCTCTTTCTGGACTCTCAACGTTGATTGAAACACTAAAGCTTGGAGATCAAGATTGAATAAGGAGATTATCGATAATGAGTTCATTCTATCGTCTCTCAAGAAGTCAAATGGTTTTGCTGCTTGCACAGTTTGATCTTGACTTTGTGCAGAAATCCCCGTGGATCCGCTGCTTTTCTCTGCTAATTATTTGGAATCAGAACCTAATACCCCGGGTTTCTGCGAGACACGTTCCATTATGGCACTAAATCTCCTCTTATGAAAGGAAATCAGGGATGTGTTCTGTGCTTTTAATCCAGCCTTTGTCTAAACAAATTAAATCCATGGTGGAAGTTTTAAAGATGTAATCTCTGTGCTTCAGATAGACATCGCCCCCACCCCCACACACTCACACACACACTCTCATGATTTACATGTCCTCCTCAAAACTCATTGACCACAGTTTTATCTTCCCATCGGGCGAAGCATTGACACGTTAAGGTCACAATATTCACAAAGCGTTTCCATTCGCTCATTATTTTATAGTTTCACTCTATATTTTTGATGGTTCGATGTAATTCTATGAACACAGTGTGTTTTAAAATATTCACCCAATAACCAGGAGGATAGGGAACAACCAGCACTTATGTGCAGTACTCACTGGTAATTCCCTGTGAATTTACATTGGAGCTACATATTGGAGATATATTAATGGGATTTTTGGAGAGATTCAAATCCACTTTAGCGTAAAAAGATTGCTGCTGCTTTGTTTCTGTGATTTCTGTCCATTGTGTGAGCTGTGGTTCCACAATAAACAGAGCAGAGCTGGAGGAGGGGACTAGTAATGGTTCTACGCTGTTATGGTAAATATTATATGCAGAGTTTCTTTTCCCTCCGTTTACTGACGGGAGTGTGCACAGTTAAAGCCCCATGTGTATGCACAGGGTGTTTTTATGGGCGTCCTGGTTGTAAAACCCCCAGAATTGATGAGCCAATTTTGGCTCTGCACTGACTTCAAGATAGTAACACAGGCTATAAAGTAGTGAGGGGAACGACAGGTTGGGATTTTTAAAGAGCTGTGTGCGTTGCCTGACCGATGGATAATTCTCTGTTGCTCCCGCCCCCCTCCTCTTTCTCTCTATCTCTGCCTCACTCACTTTCTCCCACTCTCTCTCCTTTCCACCAATCCCCTCTTCTCTTTCCACAGATTTACTCCCCTGACCACACCAGCAGTAGTTTTCCATCCAACCCGTCGACCCCAGTGGGCTCGCCGTCGCCCCTGACTGCCTCGGCCGGTCCTGCAGCCTCAGCAGGTACAGTGGTGGCCTCGGCCCGCCGCCCCTCTGGAAGGGCAGGTAGAGCATCAGTCCCTCTCAAGCACAGCGTCTTCTATGGCAAAACAACAATGTCCTGTTTGAATGATACACAGTGGCTCGTCTGTCGTGGGGATGGAGGTGTGCATTTGGAATGTGCCTGTAAGGGAACAATGCAAATCATGTGAATCTCACCAAGGTTTTTAGTGGAGTTGACGGCGTTGCCCCATGGCGACATCTGATGCAGTTGGACAGAATGTGCTCTAAATAATGCATCTAGTCTCACACATTGAGTCCTGAAGTTGCTGGAAGGAATCAGAACAGCAGCCTCAGTGATGTACATTTCTGTTGATCCAGACCGGTTTTCAGCCTTGCTCAACATTGAATCAATCTTCCATAAGCTGAGTGTTTGTTGACAGTTGGCAAGGTTATTAACAAGGAATTTCAAAAGTTTTCAAAAAAAGTCAGACGTAGAGAATAGAGGGAGAAAGAAGGAGAGGGAGTGTTGGGGAGCCAGGGAAGGTTAGGGGAAAGGGAAGCCCAGCGTGTTGTTTTAGCGGGCAGTTGTTCGGTTAGTGGTGATGTAGTGGGGACAGCTGTCCCGACGTCTGCCCCCCCCTCGTCCTCAGCTGTTGCCCCCCCCCCCCCCTCGTCCTCAGCTGTTGCCCTGCCTCGTCGACAGCTGTCCCCACCCCCCACGGACCGGGCTGCAAAGGGCCAGGTCTATCCGTATCTATCGGGCGGCCGCTGTGACTCAGCTGACTCAGATGTACCTCAATGAGGAGGGTCCCCAGCCCCGCTGGCAGCCTGTCCACACCTCCGCTGTCAGGCCATAGGGCAGGCTGCCTTAGAGAGTATAACTGGAATACTGGGACTCATTTAGATGCCTTCACTCCAATATGTTACCTACCGATTTTACCAATACCATTTTATCTTGAATCATGGTTAAAGTGGCTTTGAAGGCCAACTAAGAAAATACATGTTCATTAGACCTGTTTAATGTATTGTGGTTTGATATCCATTCATGACTTTCCAGATTGTTTATTGGGGTAAGGGCTGTACCAGGAGATATCTGTGCTGCATAATTTGGCATGATGTTCAGATTAACCACACATGATCCATCTGTTCATTAGGATTAAGCAGAGACACCAGCTATTTATCAATGCTGCTGTCTTCAATTAGCCCTCTCTGGGCCACGTTAGGACCAGAGGCCCAGGCTCATTTTTCCTATCAGTCAGCAAGCCAGTTAGCCAGTCAGCCAGCCATCCAGTCAGCAAGGTAGCCAGTCAGTCAGCCAGGGGAGGCTTCTGAGGAGTTCCTGTCTGATTGACACAAGGGAGCAAACTGAGGCAGAACAGAGAGGCCCCCTCATTTCCTGTTCTAAAGTCACTTTTAATAGCTCGTTAATTAAGGTCTGTTCCGCTGTGCGCGTAACAAGTCGTTACCCCTCAGAAGAAGACGAGGTAGAGAAAGAATCTGCGGAAAATCCTGTTCTAAACAGACCTTGGAGTTGAGCGATGTTATCCTAATGTTTGTCACTACCAGATACAAACTCAACGTTGCTACCTCTAGACCCCTGCCTACTCAGTCTGCCTCTCTCCCTAGTCCCCTTCCTTCTTCCTGTGAGAGGTCAGCCAAGCAAAGTCCCCGGCCTGTAGTTTGTGCTGTGCAGTAGGCGGGCAGGAACAGAGAACAGACAGAGCTCTGAGAACTCACACTAAGACCACCTCTTAACAAGAACCTGGGAGGCAGCCATTACTGTCAGAGACCTTTAGGGATAGCCTGTCTGTATTTAGGAGTGCAGTACAGGCTGGGCAAAATGCACGACCTCCTGGTTTTGTTTGGTAGAATGCTAGGGATGGATTGGCTTTATTAAAAGGACTTCTGGGAAATTGGTGATCTTGAAGTTGCGATGGCATAAGCAGATGTGCATTCCTTTTGTGTCACAGTCATTTTACACACTAATTTAGGTTTTATTTTACACGTATTTGTTTTATTTTTATGGACTATTGTAGACACTGATTGTAATAACTTACACACACTGTAATCCTTCCTGGATATAGCTTATGTTGGTATAAGGTCATCCAAAATTAGACTGACCTGTTCTACTTCTGTAAAGTGTTTTCAACATTTGTAAAGTGTTTTGGCCATTAGTAGAGCTTAAGAATGGAAAGGTAACTTAGGTCAAGTGTCAGTTCCTAATTCATGTGTCTGCTGGACACTTTGCATACTATAACTCTGGTTGATATGTGATTAGTATCTGGGGATGCTGCTGTGTTCCACCAAACCTGTCCGGAGAGGTTGAGATCTGTGGGTGATCAGAAAACCCAGTAGCACAGCCAAGCTAGATTCTGGAACCTTCACACAAAAGATCACACTAGTCCCCATGTCAAAGCTAGATCTTCTCACCGCACACATTGTTCCTCTGGCTTTTTTAGCTCTTAGCTCACTAATGAGAGGATGTAGAACGTGTGTGTGTGTGTGTGTGTGTGTGTGTGTGTGTTGGGAGCTGTCCACTCGCTGTCCTACGATACAGGATGCAAGCCAGTCGCCAGGAAATGATGCAGCTAAACTCCAAAGATGGAAAAAAACTCTGCAAGGAACATAAGAGAGCAGACAGGATGTCCGTGTGTTTTTGGCTGTTTGTGTTGTAGTGTGAGAGTCATCCATTGTGTCAGTGGAGCAGGATGGAGTTATCAACCATGTGTCACCAAGACAAATTATTCATGTTGGGTGGTTAACAGTTGTTGTCTCACTCTCTCTCTCTCTCTCTGTCTCTCTCTCTCTGTCTCTCACTTTCGCTCTCTCTCTCTGTGCATCTCGCTCTCTCTCTCCCTCCCTCCCAGGTACTAACCAATGGCCCCGTGCAGGTGGACAGACTCCCTCCTCTCCAAACTACGAGAACTCTCTCCACTCACTGGTAAGACCTCCAGCCTTTACCCCCCCCCTCTCCCCCTCTTCTCTACACACTGAGCACTGTTTAATGGAAACAGAAACACACACACACACACACACACACACACACACACACACACACACACACATAGTAGATATGTTACTCGCAGAGGGCAGGGGTACCATTACACAGGGATTCTTGGCTGACAAATGTCGGTGAGGGAGGTGGGGGCCACGTTGAACAATAGCTGTCCCTTGGGGTGTGTCTCCTGCCATCTGTCCCCTTTCCTCCGTGGGCCAGGGTGGGGACGGTGGACGGTGGGTGTGTTATGGGGGCTGGGGTAGAGGGCTGGGCCTTGGCAGCTGTTGCGTTGAACTACTCGTCCAGGATTCCTACGCTGCCTGGGGACCCTCGGCCTCTTTCCACCCACTCACCCAACGGCCACGTCAAACCTCTGACATGGTTTAAGGATTCAGTGGGATGGGAGACTAAGAGGGAGGGACAGGGGCTCATCCCAACCCTTACCCAAACATGCTGACACAGACAGTAATGATTGACTTCATGTCTCTGACTTATCCAGTCTGTTTAACTCTCTGCGTATCTCTATCTATCCATCCGTCTCTTTTACACTCAACAATATGTCCGTCTGTCTGTCTGTTTGTCTCTCAATAATGCTGGGCCGGTTCTCATATGCTTTCCTGTCCCTATCTGACTTTGCCAGAAAAACAGAGTTCATCAGCAGCTTCATGAGCATCTCCAGGATGCCATGTCATTCTTAAAGGATGTCTGCGAGGTACTCCTGACCTTCAACACAGAGCCTTTACTCATCCTGTGTTTGCACAACAACCCTCTTTTTTTTTGCATCGCAAGCTTGACCTACATTCCATTGAAATGCATTTCCCATCGTTTTTTATTGTTGATTGGCACATGTGATTTTTGTTATTTGTAGTTTTCTGGTTTCCCATTTCAGCTTGCGGTAATCAGCTTAAGGGCAAATGTACTAAATATCAAATTAATGAAAACATACCATGGTAATGCTATTAGAGAAACTCCACTGTTGAGTGGTGCGTGTGCCCTTTGGAATGAGATGAAGTAAGTGCCCAGGCGCTGCTCAGGTTGAAATGGCTCAGTGGCTCATGTAGTTTGAAAAACATCGATTTTTATTTATACTTTATCGTTTCTTGTTCCTTCTATTTCCATCAAATCAACTACATAATCTGCCTCATCAGTTGTTCAAATATTTATGTTAAGCTGCACCATCTTTTCCCCCCTCTCTCTTACCCTCTCTCTTACTCCCCCTCCCTCTCTCCATCCTCTTTCTCCCCCTTGATCAACTAAGTCTCGGATGGAGGATCGTCTGGACAGACTGGACGATGCGATTCTCGTCCTGCGAAACCATGCCGTCGGCTCCACCAACAGTCTGCCCAGCGACATCCACAGTCTGCTGGGACAAGCACACAACGGGCCAATAGCATCCATGGGAGCAAACTTTCCTGCCTCCGCATTGGTTGCTAGTCGAACGGCTGCAATGGTATGAATGAACCTAGAGGGAAGAAAATTAGGCAAACAGGATCTGGAAAATGTTGATGCTTGATTGACATAAGTGTTTGGTTAGGATACATAAATGTATGTGCACCAAAGCAAAAATCTAAATAGAGCCGCTTGTTTTTGCATCTCACTTTTTCCAAAACGCTAATAAACAATCCCCGGCCACCTGTTCAAAATGAGTCCACAGCCATGTGCAAAAACTGAGCCTTTTTCCACAGAGAGCCGTTTGACTTAAACTCACATATTTTCCAAATGTGTAATGGCTGGCCCAAGGCTCTTCCTTGCCTTGAGCAAGACAGCATATACAGTGGTGAATGAGAAAAGCAGGCAGTGCAGAGTGAAGCTGTGCTTTCGTCTGGAAAGGGTCTGTGTGCTGCACTCCTACGAGGCCTATCCACTGGGCTCCTGGGGAACGAGGGAATGCAGACCACGGTGCAAACTAGGAGGCTTTCACCCCGCCTCCATCTGAGCTAGTTTATTTTTGAGCGGAAAGGGATTTGTGCACATCTGTAGTGGAAGTTACAACAGAGGGACTAGCCAGTTCTACAGTAATCCCCAGGTGATGGGGAATAATGTAGGCCATATTTCTCATGAAGTTTTAGTCAGTCAGATGGTGGGTGGAGGGCTGGATTAAGATCCTTCTGGGTGGAACTCCTTATACTGAAAAAATTGATGCACTTTGGGGGATAAAGGGCGGCTGAGGAGCGGCAAGGGACAGAAACACGCTGAGCTTTTCCTCTACTCATCATTTAGTGCTCCAACTCCAGTCCCTACTTTCCACAAAAATGTTTCTCTACCAACATTTTCGTATGGTTAAACTCCGGTCAACAAGTTGAATGCGTAAGACAACTCCTTTTTAAGTCATTTGGGCAAAACCTAATATGTGCACCGTGCACTGCAGTGTTTGTTTTTCTAAATAAATCAACAGCCTATGTGGAGTTTTACTCCGCTGATTTTTAATTTTCCTCTGGCGCTGAAACTTAATAAACATTGTAACCTGTCTCTTTACGGAACTCTTAACCTCTCAACAGATTAAAGCACAACTATTTTGCCCCTGGCCTACAATAATTTACAATGTTGACATTTTGTAATGACAGGGTCTTAATGTTATTGGTTTGTTACTGCTGCTAAGCTTTCCACAGACATAAGGAGAAGTCTCATTCCACCATGTGTTCCTGTTCTTGGTGCGTTTTGATATGGCTGCTGTGGTCGCTGGAACTCTGGCCAACATTTTGGTCAACATTCTGGTCTGGGTCAGGAGGGCTTTTTTTGTGGTGCCCTCCATTTGGGTTGAGCTTGGAGTAACCGTTCCAATGTTGGAGGGCCATGGCGGTGGTGTTGGGGGGGGGGCTGTGAATGTGAGAGAGAAACGTGCTGTGTCTGCAGCAGCACAGAGCCTGCTCTGTGGACAGGCCTCCTCTCAGACACTGCACACCCACAGGCTTCCACTACAGCCAGCCCCTTTATTTATCTCCCCCCACCGTCTCCGCCTCCTGTTTTTTTATAACGCAGGAAATGTGAATCGTTGGAAAGCGTACGCCTGCAGCTCCTCAGCTGTATGGTAATGAGGCTCGGCTAGGAAAAATGGCAGCGTTCTTCCCTGGCCAGAGACCTGGTTCCCTTCCTCCTCCTCCTCCAGACAAAGAGTTGTTTGGACACCTGTTGAGAGCCCAGCAGAGATTAGGGAAGCGTACTAGGGTTGGGTTTGGGGGGCCAGTTAGGTTCACAGAGGCCAACAGTGACTAAGGATCACATTCCTCAAGAAAAGATGGAGACCCCCACCCCCCTTGGCTGTCTCCCCACCCCCTAGTTCCCCGAAAAGAAACCAGATAGCAGTGGAACAGCATGTGGTTAGCCTCCGAGACGGGAGACATTGTGGTGCAACATGGTGGGACAGGGCTACGTCGCTGTTATGAATGTGCAGGGGAAAACAAACACGAGTCAGGTCTCAGGGTGACTTTGCACCATGTGCGTTTACATTATCACTCCATCGAGCTTCAAGACATGAAGCCATGAGCAATGATCGTGAAGCAGTGCGTAATGTGCTTTAAATATTGAAGAAGGCTCTACTGATGGCTTTACCAGGCTGTAATGCTTGTTTATCTTGTATTTAGTTTAATTGTATTTACTACTGAATATGGCGCTTTTCTGAAATCCAGAGACACTTGTTTTTGTTTCATTTCACTCACCATGACTAGGCATGCTATGAATTGTAGTGAAGCAAAGTACCAAAGCACCAAAGCACCCCCCGGTGTTAATTGAATTTATCAATGTGGATGTTTCTAATGTGGGAAATATTTAGCAGTAAAATGTTGTGTTAAGCACACAAAAAAAAATAGACAGATTGATTTGAAAATATGCCGTAATCCTCAACTGTGTAATTAGAAAACGAATTGTATTATCTCATATCTTATAAAATGATTATCATTATGTGTTTGTGTGAATTGAGAATGTGCTTTATACCAGACTCATTCAAGGCACATGTTTTTCAGAGCCGTGCCAGGTTTCTCAAGGCCATAGTTTTTGTTATAGCAGGGGAGTGAAGGTCAGTCTAAGTTAGGGTGTAGATGGTTTTCTCTCCTACTTTTCAAGGAGACCAGAAAGTAGATCCTGCGTTATTCACATCTCTCCGAAGGAGTGTTTCTTAGATCACGGCATGCAGATAGTTGCCATTGTGCTCCACACTGACTGAGTGCTCCTTCTGTGCTGTCGTTGCTCTGACAGGGTGCTGCCCATCGGGACGAGGCTGCCGCTCTGATCAACAACCACGGAGGGCTGCCGAGCGCTGGGGCCATGACTAACGCCGAGCTCAACCACCAAGTGGAGACCTTCAGAGGTTCGACACACTCCTCAGGCTTACTACCTCCACTACACACTAAGCACAGCACTACCCAGAACATGTCACTTTTACTCGTTAAATATAGGAGCCAATGTTACTCCACAGTGCAGCTGAGAGGAGAGGTTCATGGTGTAGCTGGACCATTGTGTTGGGTACAGGTCTCGCTGCAGGCCTGGCTGGTCAGGTGGCTGCTGCTCTGGAGCTGAAGATGGAGAGCCAGGAGAAAGACGACATGCATGACAACCACTCCTCCGACGACCTGCGCTCAGAAGACGGCAGTGACATCAAGAGACACCACGACCTCAAGGCACCGCGGGGGGGCACTCGGACAAGGTAACGACGGCCAAGGCCACCAGGACCACCGTGGTGGGGTCGGAGGGGGGTGTCGTAGCTAGTGTTGTGACTTCATTTTCGCACACAGCCTTGTCCTTGTCTAACGCTCTCGCCCTGGGCCGGGCCACTCTCGCTCCTCCTCCGCAGCAGTATTAACGAAGCCGACGACGAGGACCTCAACCCCGAGCAGAAGGCGGAGCGCGAGCGCGACCGGAGGATGGCCAACAACGCTCGCGAGCGTCTCCGGGTGAGGGACATTAACGAGGCCTTCAAGGAGCTGGGCCGCATGGTGCAGCTGCACCTGAAGAGCGAGAAGCCGCAGACCAAGCTGCTCATCCTCCACCAGGCTGTGGCCGTCATCCTCAACCTGGAGCAGCAAGTCCGAGGTCAGAGGTCCCACATCACATGTGTAGTATGCTTAAAAAAAGGATTAACGAGACCAACAGTTGATTTCCTACCCAAATGATGAATGATGATTTACTACCCAAATGCTGGGTTTTTTTCGGGGGGTAAGAGGTCTAGAGAGGGAGAGTGTCCACAAATAAGTCCCAATCTTTCCCCATGCAGAGCGGAACCTGAACCCCAAAGCAGCCTGCCTTAAGAGGAGGGAGGAGGAGAAGGTGCCTGGGGCCTCTGGAGAGCACCAGCAGGCCCATTCAGCGGCCCACCCTGGCCTCACAGACGCATCCAACCCCATGGGGCACCTCTGAGGAGCAGACAGGTACATCACTCAATGTTGACGGCTGTGTGTTAGATGGAGAAAGGTCTAAAGTGGTTTCCCATCATTTTTGGTGACAGCGTGCTTGGCTTGTGTAGGTTTATTTGTGCATTACTGATTTAGTTATCCTTGTTTTCCCCCCACCAGATCAAAGTGATCCAGATCAATTCTGTAAGATAGAGTTGGTGCCCCTTGCTTCCAAATGGTAGACAGGACTCACAGTTTGTGACACAAATTGGAGGAGACAGACCACTTGAAGCAAAACTCCAAGACTAACACAACCCAATCCTTAGATTGAAGAAGAACCCAGTGTCCAGGTCCCTTGGATGACACCTAACGTCCATCAGCAAATTTCTGCCCATGAGAGAAAAAACTTCAGAACATATCACTGTCTGCAAGCAGCGTGTCGCTTCTGAACAATCAGAGACTGTCGCGATCTCCTCCATCCCCCATGTGGAAGTTGCCTTGTGCCTAAACTGAATTGACGAATGCATTGTAACAGCAATTGTTTTGTTTCTTTTTTGTTTTTCTATTTATTATGTTACTGAGCTATAAAAAAAAGTCTAAAGGGAAAGTTATGAAATTGTTTTGAAAAGCATGTTGCTTTTCAGTTAATCTACAGTTTGCCAGTGTCATTAAAATGGCCCAGCCCTCTACCCATAGCAAGTCCTGGGGTTACTCGACATAAGGGAAATGTTCTCAGGCACTGAGAAAAAAAAGCAAATTAACATTGTTCACCAGTTTAGTGTGATTTTTATACCCAGCTGCGCATATATTGGTGGTTTTGAGAGCTTAAATACGTAGGCACCCCTGTCTAAAAAAATGTATTATTTATATTTATATTTTATTCCTTTTGCAATGGACCGCATGTTAAACCAAAACTACCTACTTGTGTATGTAGTGTGCTATTTAGGCCAGTCCCCCTTGTTACTGGCATCTATCAGGATAGTACGGAACTGGAATGGTGTGTAGAAGCATGGCAAAAAAAAGCTGCCATAACTACACTAGAACACTACAGACTAAGTAGCAAAGATGACAGGAGAAAGGCAAACTCTAGCTTTCCTGAATGGTCAACTAGGCTTATATCGTGTGTGTTTTTTTCCTGAGTAGTGAGCAGTCAAAATACAGAGAGAGAACGATTTACAGACATTAGCATTCCCTGCATATTTCTTAGTGTCTTAACTAAAGGGATGGGGACTTTACTGCCCATTCGTTCCTTTGCCATATAGTGTTAATTGTAAACGATGACATGTTTCTGATGTTGCAGTTTATTTTCTATGTTAGCTTATGCTCTGTGGTTAGCTGAAACGCTCTGGTCATACTCCAGACTTAAGTACTAAAGTTTCTCCTTTTTGTTTACTGCCGCTGTCTCTTCAGAGATTGCTCAGTGAAGAAGTAGAGTCAGTGTATTGATTAATAATACCATATCTTTGGGCCTGAGTGAATGTCTTGCTTCATTTTCTTTCTATTGATAGTAACTAAGGAAAAAAGTGAGAAAGAATTACATAGTAAACATAAGTTTTATGTTTATATGTAGTTGTATACAAATTGTTTCTCCAGGCATAGTCAAGCGTACAGTATGATTGATAACCGGTGTGAAATAGCAGAGAAAAAATCAAAGCTTTTTTAAAATGCTTTTTGATCCAGAAGAACTCAATATAGTAAACTCCAGTGTATGAAAGGAAGGATGAGCAAAGTGTCTAGACTAGATATTTCATGAAATAACCTACTGTTCAACATCAGAGACAGTGGGTCCTACAGACCTCCAGTGCAACGATGAACAAAAAATGTTTTGAGCAGGATTTTCTTTTGCTTTGAGGACATTCAGTCATTACCAGAGTCATATCCATATTCTGCTACTCTGGTCATTACTTTTTTAATCAGTGTGCATGCTTTACTTTTCCTCTTTATTAAGTTGTTAGTCTTAACTCTTGCTTTATATTCCATTTGTTTGTATAATGTCTTCCATTATAATCCACCCCATACAACTGACTGACACATCCAGAAAGAGGTTTCTATAGAAAAAATAAAAGAGAAAAGGATAGGTTATAGACTATACATAAACAAGGTGTTTAATGAAAGGATTGTAGATTTCACAACAACTCGGCAACCGTTTTTGTTGGGTTTTCTCTGACTGTATGTGGCCTTCTTCATTACAGTATTCATGAGCTTGTATTTATATTGCTGGCAGAATTGGAGTTAATTGTGTATGTCACTGCCTGCTCTCTTTTCCCCCGTTATTTTATTTTTTTCTGTTTTTGCTATTTGTTTCTTTGCTTCTCTGTTTGCTATCTTAGATCATGCTGTACTCCCAAATGCTTTCCCTCGTATAATATATGAAGAAGAAAAAATTGAAGAAAAAAAAAACATTTGGCTTATTTTTCACTGTAGTTAGTCTTTTATACAATGATATTGTAAGAACATTTCTTGAATTCTAAATATTACTCTTTCTAGATTTTTTAAATCGAAAGTTTTGAGTAAAAAGTTTCTTACTTTATTTTACTATATTAGATAGTAAAAATGAACGGTTATTTACATTAACCTGTCCATTATTATCAAACATGTATAAATAGCACCCTAAGACCATAGTAGGGTTATAGCTCGCAGTCTAGTACTTATGAGGTATTGTACCGGCTCAAGGTTTCTGAAGGTGTGCTTTCCATCTCGTTCTCCAGTCTCCATTGTTGATTGGTTAAAGATTTGCTCTTGTGTCAAAAGAAATTAAAGGTATTGTTGATGCACATCAAAAAACCAGCAGCAAGAAATGGATTCTTCTGTCTTTGTAACAGAAAACACAAAAATGTATATAACATTTATGTCGCAATAAATGTGCCATCTTTTTTTAAATATAATTGTATGTGCATTTATTTCCTTCACGGGACCACACCCATATTTTCTTTCCCCCATGTTTTCCTGTTTTCTGTTCTGTTCATGCAATTTTGTTTTATGAAATAGCATGTGGTCATAAAGTAGGATGTTCATTAATAAAAACCCTTCCTTCGTCCTGCCCAAGACTTTTCTACAGTGGATCTAGGCCAAATGGGGAACTCAGAGTCAAATAGTGTGTTTTCTAGTACAGTATGTTACTCCTTTAAAACAATACCAGTGGACCATTGTAGTCTGTATGAAATACTATGGAATATATGTTTCTATTTTTAATAAAGTGTGATAGCAGCGTACAGTGCCGTACATTTCAATGTTTCCCCCTAAATTCTGAATAAGTGTTGGTGTCATTTCAGGTTCAACTGTGACAAATACAAGCAATTTACAAACAACTTTGCTGAACTATGAAAGAGTTCATTTAAAAGAACAGTTCATTGTCTGAATTACCATAATGATATTCACTGATATGATCCATCATAGTAGTGGTAAAAGGAGAATCTATTAAGGACTGGATGAAGCTAATATATCTTATGATGAATGCTTATTTTTGCTATTAGTTGCATAATAAAAAAGGTGATCTAAATCCTAGACGTTGTCTCTGAGGCCCAGGACATCTGCAGAGAATTACCCTGTGCATGTTAGTTGGTTTTCCCTAGATGTTTAAAATCCAAGTTTAGTTCCCTAACAGAGACAATGGTCAAAAGAAAGTGCTGACTGTGATGCAAATAAATGATGACAGTCGTCTTTCAATGCTCCACATTTTATCTGCAATTAATTTTTTTGTACTGGAGCTCTGCAAGGGTTTAGCTCTCACACTCTTCTCTCTAGCGTGTGTATGTGGGTCCTTCTGCTTTTATCAGGACTGTTTATTTGCGGTCAAATAGAGTCATGGGCATGTTCTCTGTAAGTGAGGAAGGACCACCATGTTTGAGGGCTGACTTCCTGTGGGCCTGGCTGCCTGTGAGTGAACCTTCATGGGCTTGTTGACAGACTGAGCCCTTGGTTTACAGCTCTGGTGGAGCTAAACGGCCCACTGCCATACAGATTATTCAAACCCTATCCGACTGAATATCTGTCTTGAAGGTTTTTCTCTCTAGAGTTAATTTAATTGGTGTTCTTTAGGTTTATTTTGTATACAGAACTACTACATGTCTTTCTTTCTTTTTTTTTTAAGTCAAAGACAGAGGATTTTCTATGTAGGTCACATTCTTACCTATGCTACAATCATATTTTCTCCATACAGGTCTTGATTCCTCAGTAATATGTGGCTTGTTTGGCTAAATAATTTTAGCTTCACAAGATATGTTCAAAAAGCTTTATTTTTTCTTCCCGATCAAAAACCGTTCCAGCTGGACAATCATGTGAGTGAAGCTTGACCATGACCTCAGTACATATCCATTGTGTTTCTTTCCATAACCATTCTAGTAAGCCTGCCTTTCCTCTCAATCAGGGTCGGACAGCGCTCTCTACTGAGCATGCCCAGAGGTCCCAGCTGTGGCGCCTCAGTAGAGAACAGTGCCCCTGTTGTGTGCTGCTCTACTGTAATACAACACAGCACCACAGAGCTCAGATGAAAGTCTGGGCCGCTGATATGGTCCGCCTACTCCCACGGTCACAGAAATCATAACACAGCGGCCAACTACAAAGGCAGGGGGCATCTGGGGCCTCAAATAGAATGTGGTAGATGACCTTTACTGTCCTTGTAATGACATGATGTATGAAAAGAAATAATCATTTAAAAATGTAAAAGTCCTTGGGCCTTGACACTAAAAAGCCTTGGACACTCACATTGGACAGCTACAGCAAAGACTCAGTGCTGGAACTTTTTGGTGTTTCTTTCTTCCAACAGTCATGCCATTGAAAGAGAAATACTTTTTTTAAAGGTGGCAACGCATATTAACTACATTATGCAGGTCAAGAAAACATTAATTATTGCTTAAAATATGCTACGTGATTTCTTATTACCTTGCTCTGAAGTTAATGTTTTAGACTAAATATAAAAATATTTAAATTTCAGAAGTTTTCTGTTACGGTTCCGTGTTTGGAGAAATATTAAAGTAATGGTATTGGTCTCGTAACTTTATAGCATCTAAGGGTTCATATTTCCCAAAAATATCCAATTTCACAGTTTTTATGTAATTCCATTTGGGTACGTGATAAGCCACTAGATGACGCTCTTAATCTTCCAATTGCAAACTGAGGTGCTATGCTATGCAAATATATTTATTTATTCAAATTAATCCACTAAAATTGTGAACCTTTAAAATATTTATAACAGATAGGCATATAGACAGGATTAGGAAGTGAATCAAGGGTTTTGTTTCTACACGACATCCATGATATCCAGTCTGTGTAAAATATAGTTGAAGGTTCAATACTCTCCGCAAAAATTATTTTCACATAAATATTTCAAGATTGATTATATAATGGTTAAGTTTTTTATCCATTATAATGTATTAACCTAATAGCTGGTTATCTCGTTTTGGATCGAAATTACCCATTTTGAGGTCTTAAACCTAAACAGCTTTGCCCTTTGGTTCTAGCCATACATGGCCAACTGCTTTTTCTAGTGCCTTCACAGTCCTCAACAACATGAGGGGGCCTAGTTATTTTGTCAAAATAAGCAGGGCCTGCTTCCAAAATTGAACATGTTTTGAGAGTTAGAGTTCCATCTACCCCAGTCTACCAAACCTGGGTGACGTTATATATGTGAAATCAAGATGGCAAAGCATTATTCCAAGTAAAGATATAAATATGTAAATCTGTTCTTGGGTCAGCCTGTTGATGTTATTTTAAAGTAATGTTTTGCTTATGGGCGGGTTTGGGGAGTTGTATGGGCGGGGCTTTTACGCGCTTCAGGCGTCCTTCTCAACTGTACTAAGAAGACCTGCTACAAATTAATTTAGAGGAATGTCGAGTATTGAGCTTTGGTGAATCACAGAGGTTTTTGCTTTTATGAAACAGTCAGTTCAGTTTAGGCAACACATTTTGAATTCCAATCGTCGCTGGTAAGTACCTAATTTATCTGTTGCTTTTAAAATTAATAATCCTCGAAGTCTTCAAACAAGCGTGGGAACAGCACTCAACTGAGTACGCTAAATGTATTTCTAAAAAGTTACAATATATACGGCAAAGAACAGAAAATCTAAAAGGCTGTTGAGTAACCACCCGGAAAGTTACTTGATGCCTGTGGAAAAAAAAGTTAGATTTTTTTTCTTCATTATATTTTTTAACTCCTCACCTGTTGCGCTAGAGCATCAATAAAGTTGCAGGCTGTCAGCACACTTTCAAATCATGCTGTCAATTTGTATGTTTCTGGGTAGTTATTTAAACAGAATTTATGAGAGCACTAACTGATCTCTCAACTTAAATGCTTTTAACAAACTTTCATTGTCATAATAATAGGTTGGCAGACTTATACTGTTTATATACTTATAATAAATAATACCCATGGTAAGTGGCAATCTTCGTTTTAACGAAATGTAATGATCCGTGCGCTATGGTAACAATAACATTTCTATATCTTGACCATTACACAACATACAAATTTGCATATGAAGTGAAAAATAAAACGTCAGGCCTAGGAATAGTCAAATACATAATTATGAACCAGTGAAAGCAACTGTTTGAGCTTACTTAAGCCTTTATTATTCTGAATAGTTTTGTATTTTTGTTTTTCAATATCTCTATTTAATAGATACAAACATTGACACATTCAGAGATTCTGGTTGTGTCCTTTCCTGGACTTTTCTACGGTATGATAGAATGGGCCGCTCTCTTTCATTGATTGTCTGACAGCTAAGACAGACAACTAGTCACTAAACAGGTTTGCCTTGCCCAGTGGCCCCTTGGAAGGATCAGAGGCTGAGCCATGACAATCCATGACATTTTAGCATGTGCCCTTTTCTCTAATTTGTGGTGGTAAAGGTATTGGTGGTTAACCAGATCATAGCACACTAGCAGAGCTTGTCAGCGGTTTGACCTAGCAAGTCTTTCCATCCTTGCAGAGAACAATACAATGGAAGGAAATTTGTTGCACTCACACCTCAAAGTCTGTGGCATACATATCGGGTAACAAGCTGCTGTGTAGTCATCTGTTTCCTTTCTGTGTGGAAGTGTGTCTGTCCTATGAGTAAAGAAACCAGGAAGTGTCTGTTGTGCTGCTCTTTTCACCCTGTCCAACCTAAGGGGATCCTCAATTTTTAAGCATTGCCATGCAGCTTTTGCTCCACTAAACCGTTTGACTAGACTGTGACACTATCTGCTGCGGCCTTTGTTTACCAACGTCAAGTCCCTTCTCCAAGCCTTATCACTATGTGTCCTGATACACCCTCAAGGAAATAATGAGATTCTGTGTTTGTAGCTGGAGAGGTGAAATAGTGCAGACAAATTAGACCTTGATAAGAGCCTATTGTCCAGTCAACCACATGGTGTTTCCTGATGGCTTTGTCTCTATCTGTCCTGACCTTCAAGGTGACTTATACAGGGATCACTGGGTCTCTGGGTCAAGTGGTCTGCAGTTCAGCTTCAGTCTCAACATTATTATTATTATTATTATTATTATTATTATGGCTCTGCCTTGTTACTTAATCCTAGATGTTACACTGCTGCACTGAGTGCACTCATATTTCTTTTCACTCATTGTTACGTTGACCATTGTTGAAATGATCGTCCCATTTAGTAGGTGTGGATACAGTATGCTTCTGGTGGTGTAGTGTCGGTAACCCAAAGACTAGGGATAATAGTTATTTCTGCTGCATAGCGACAAGGTTGCTACCACAGGTCTGCCATGGTGGAATGCCCTGTAGCGTGACTCATGTCTGAGTGTGTAACCTTGTTGATAGACCTGTTTCTTTATTTATTTACTTATTCATACCCTGGAAATGATCTATTTAACTTCACAGATTTTCCTTTTAGAATCATTATTCACCTGCTTGGTCAGAATTGCTAGACATTAGGCTGTCCGTCTAACTTTGTGCTGTATATTTGCTCTTCTAGATAGCTGGCCTTGTGTTTTGCAAGGTCAATGTGCCAGTGAAGGCTGGCCTTTGCATGACTACTTTAGAGAACCTCACCTTTTCCATTTGGCCAAAACAGTTGATCTGAGATCCGCTAAGGAGTTTTTTTTTGTTTTGGAGCCACATGCCAACAAAGACAAAACACAAACCGCAAAAAGGCATGATATAAAAGCCATATTTCCTAATCAAATACAAGACTTCAACTTTTCTTAAAAGCTGCACTGTGAACCTAGAAGTGTTTTTCTATTTTAGTAAGTTAAGGAACATCTAATTTGCAGACTGATAACCAGATGATATCCTTGCCTGTTTGCAGAGGTGGGACCGCCTGATCCAGGGAGAAGGATTTGCTCTCCCTCTGCTTATCTGATGGAGTCATACAGAGTGGCTGGCATCCCCAGTCAGCCTGCACGCGCCTCCAGGCCTCACAGCAACGGCACCTACGGCCTCAGCATCCGCGTCCAGGGCATCGACGGCCACCCCTACGTGGTGCTGAACAACCAGGACCGAGGCTCTCAGCCCTACGCAGACACCGACAGCAATGGCTACATAGACACAGAAGACTCCTTCATTGATAACTACGACGAGTATGATTTCCGAAGAAGCCGGGAGGCGGCCTCCGATAGCCCTTTCGTGGAGTACAGGTCCCAGAAGCAGCCACCTCACAATGGCGCTACGGATCCGCCGGGGAAGAAGCCGTCCACTCTGCTGAACTTCCAGAGGCACCCTGAGCTCCTGAAGCCTTACGACCCCGAGAACAACAGCCTGAACCTGGAGGGCTATCACAGCCTACCTCCCAAGCCAGTTTCCCTGGCTGAGACAGGAAACCCCCAGCAGGCCTCCGCTCCAAGGTCCCCCTCCCCAGCGACCTCACACAGCAGGTCCTCTAGCCTTAACCAGAGAAAAGCTGCAGCAGAGAACCAGCCAAAGCAAGCTGCTCCTCAGAGCCAGACCCAGACTGCAACCTCCAAGCCTCAGACCAAACTCGCCCAGCCTCAAACCAGGCCCCAATCCAAGGTGGCTCAAGCTGTATCCAAGCCCCAGAACCAGGTGGCCAAGCCCCAGTCTCCACCCCAAGCCGAACCCCAGGCCCAGTCCAAACCCCATTCTTCAGCCCGGGCTCAGCCACAGCGTGTCCCCATCCCCCAGGCCTCTGTAGTGTTCAGCCCCAGCAAAGACCCACCCACCAAGGCGTCCCCCAGCACCATCAGCAGTGCTAGCTCCAGCCTGGAGCGGAGCGGCCGTGGCCCTGATGTCCTCCCCCTGCGCAGGACTGACTCCAGTGGCCCGGTTCTCCAGTCCTCATCCCGCTCCCGCCACTCCTCCACCTCCTCCACCAACACCAGCAAGGCCCTGCAGGACGACCAGCTGGAGGCCTTGCACGCGGAAACCATTAACCGCCACGAGAACCGGCGCTACATCCCCTTCCTGCCCGGGACGGGTCGTGACATCGACACGGGTTCCATCCCCGGCGTGGACGAGCTCATCGACAAGTTTGATGCTAAATATGGCGGCCAGCAGCGGAGAGGCAGGGCGGGGCGTCGCAACAGGATCAACCCCGAAGACAGGAAGCGCTCGCGGAGCGTGGACAGCGCTCTGCCCTCCGGCCTGCAAGAAGAGTCTGACTATCTGGAGCAGTTCAGCCGGCACCAGGGCACCTCCAGCGAGCACGTCCTCAGGCCCTCACAGCTACGTCTGCAGAGAGCTGCTGGAAGTAAAGACTCCTGGGTGTCGTCAGTGGAGGGGAAGCCTGGCGCCAGAGCCCCATCCAGGGGGAGCAGTGCACCAGGGTCACCTCAGGGCACAGTGGCCCCAGTGGTGACCTCCCTCCGCGGCTACAAGAAGCCTGTGGGTCGATCTTCTACCCTGCCCTTTGAAAGGAACGAGAGTGAGCCAGACGCCAAGGTGCTGACCAGTTCCACAACAGCATCTTTGTCCAGGCCCTCTTCAACCACAGGCAAAAAACCTGCTGCAGGCCTAGACAAGATAGATGCACCGGTAAACATACTGATTAAAGTTATACGATTGTGGTTTTAGATTGCATAATTAATTGTCACAAAGTAAGAAACACATTGCACTTTTTTTGTGTGTGTTTCTTGTAGTACGATATTTTGGTTTTGTAATAAGTTTTATGTTTAAAAAATAAAACATTTTTTATCTCTACACTTTTTAAAAATATTTCCATGAGAGAACTCTCTTCCTTTCCCAAATATCTGTCAACTTCCTGACGTTCATTTCCTCTGGCTGGCAGGTGACACCCGATCTCCTGAAAGGTCAGCAGGAGCTTTCATTACAAACCCACGAGGAGACCGCAAAACAGATTCTGTTCAATTACCTCAAGGATGGGTGAGTTGTGCCCTGACTTTATTCTAGCCATCCACAGTACTAATCGTTAGATTTTGATGCTGTGGCAGGTTTAACTATAAAACACGATCGCTCTGTTTTTACCCTCAACGAGAGTTTAGAGGATAAATTACTAGTGAATTGTATCCACCTCTGGCAACTTAGGAGCTGAAATCAGAACGAGCATTGCGTTGCCTGTGTGCACTGGGCAGTTAAAGTGTAAACTTAAACCTAATATGTGCCAAATTACACACCAGAAAGTGGCCGGGGGGAGCACTTAATAGTTTTTATCACAGCCTTGCTGTTTCTGATCAAAGTAAAGGAATGTGTCCTCCCAACACTCAGTTCCCAGCTGTGGATGATTCAGCCGTCTGGAGTTTGTTTCTCTTGTCTGTTCCTCTCCCCCTCTCATTCTCTCTCTCTCCCTCTCTTTATTTCTCTTTCCAGCCCCCTATCCCGGTTAGGAATGCGGGGTAGGACTCCAGCACCGCTTATCACCTGACTCTTGGTGCTGACCTCTAACCCCTAGGCTGTAAATCCACTTAGAGTGGAAATGAATGAGGTATCAGTGAAGGACATCCCGGCTAGATACCGCGGCAGACTAGCATCAGATTGTTGTCTGTTTGGTGGGTTGCTCTGTGATCACAGCTTGACCATGCCAATGGGTATTGAGATATTATACAGAAAATTAAGACATCGCCTTTTAATCTGATGTTCAACTGCTTCTATGGGTTTTCTCCCTCCAACATTGTGCTATTTCCTGACGAGGCTAATAGGCTGTGAACAGAAAGGTTGCTTTTAGAAAGCTTAACTCCGCTTTGTTAGTGAGCAAGCCAAGTGTGAAAGTCCACTGTATATATTTCCAATGTGCTAACACGTCTAGAGTCACCTCTGTCCATAGTACGTAACAATGCATAACGGCACAATAGCTTGGCCGTTAACTTTGTGCCAATAGTTTTTTAGTAGTAGTCATGCATGACTCGACGCTGAGAGTCCTCAAAGTGGCCCAGTTTGTTAGCCTCTGCACACGTGCTGCTGCAGTCCTGGTGGATGTGCAGCCCGGGCAGGAAACTGCCCCGGGCGTGTTGGCCCCCAGGTCAACAGGCACAGGTCAGGGGAAAGGACTGCCAGATGGAATTGGTGAACTGAAACAGTGTCCCTGCTGAGGCCCTAAAGACACACGTCCACCCAGCCAGGATGGCTTTCATAGCGAAGGAGGAGTTCAGGCTAGAATATCTCAACTAGGTAGTGCAATGGAATTCAACCTCAGAGATTCTCTCCGGGCTGTGGGGAGCCAATGTTGCCTCCTTTCCGCTGCCCCGTGCAGGCAGACGCAGGGCACACGCAGACCCAATGGCCCCCTTCATGGGCCTCCTAATAGACGGCCGTAATGAGGTTGAGTGGGTCGCAAGGTGACACATCAAAGCAGTGTTTTTCCGCCCCGGCCTCCCTGCTCGGTTGGGAACGAGCTGGTCTGTTCCCAAAGCAAAGCAGCCAGGGATTAGACTCTGATCCACCAGACACACAGTCACGTCTCTGGAGATTGATCATTGAGTTCTGTTAACACCTGTCTTCCTTTGTGTGTGTTCGTGTGTGTGTGTTTGTGTGTGTGTTCGTGTGTCCCCGCAGGAACAACGATAACGACGACACCACCAAGAAGAAGGTCAACCTGGTCTTTGAAAAGATCCAGACCTTGAAGTCGAGGGCCGCCGGGAGCGTTCAAGGGGACAACAAAGTGAGGCATTGTTGTGGCATCGTAATTAGGCTCAAGAAACGGTTAAAGCTGTGATCGTCTTATTCTAGGCTCCCAGGCTTTCCCCTGGCGAGAGATTAAAAATCACCGGCCCGTGTTTACTTTCCAACACAGTGCTTGTCAATTCCAAGACGTAAAACAATGCAGCAGAAAGGAACTCCCTATCCTTATAAATACCATTCACATGGTAGAAAAACATGCTCTGTTAAATGCTTTTCCTACAGACAAATGCTCCTCTCGCGTATAAAGATGATATGTAGAGTAAAATGTGCAAAAACCGTTCGTAGTGTGGAGAACTGACTTTAGCCGTTTAAGACACTCCAACATGTCTGTGCTCCCTCCCTAGTCTCCTGACCTGGCTGCCCAGACCAAATCTCTGCAGGAGCAGCGGGCTGAGATGGAGGTGGAATTAGCTGAGCTGAGGAAACAGCTACAGGAGCAAGCCACGGTAATACCACGAGTTCCTGTCTATTATGAGTCGGAAGGAAACCAGCCTATTCTTGACAATCTCGCGAAGAGCATTTAAAGCTAACATACACTTTGATGCTAGTTTGATCTTTGCCACTCCCAAAGCTTTCATCATGTTGGCTGGGCTTCAGAAAATCCCCTCGCTCCCCCATTAAATCTCAATAATCCTATTCATACTAATTGATACTTAAGTAGAACGGCGGACATCGTGATTAACCCCGACCACTCTGTCGGATGGTTGTGTACTACGTAGTTCAAAGGGTCATGACAGAATACCCCTCTACAAGAGATCAAAAGATAAACAGCACTCCATATATAAATTGTTTTTTTTTTTTCCCTGTTTTAAATTTGTAGAGATTATACCCACTTGTATAGTATTCTTGAATGTCTCTTTCTACTTTGTCCACCATGTCATGTGTGTGTGTGTGTGTGTGTGTATATTTCTATTGGTGTTTAAGAAGCAGAGAGGCTTGACAGAGGACCGGGACCACACGAGAGCAGATGTCAAAGATCGGCAGCAGGAGCTGGAGAGAAGTCAGGAGGAGTGCTCTCGCCTCAGCATCAAACTGGCAAAGACGGAGGCCGAGCTACGGACCACACTGGAGGAGTAAGTGGACAGCCATCCCCGCCACAGGCTGATGGGTGTCTGATGGTTAGGAAGAGACAAGGGGTCAACTAATCAGCACAGTGGAGATAGTCTCACTGCTCTTCTTTGTCATTTGTATCGCTTAGATACATGTATACATCCTATTTACTTTTATCGTATAACTGTTTTACACATACATTTGAACTTCAGCATACATCCTGGTCTGCTATTTCCTTGCATGGGAAAAAGAGGAGGACATAATTGTTGTTGTAACAGCGGTGTCCTGATACCCATGTAGGACTACCATGTAGCTCCCCTGCAGCGTACTACACTGAAGCCCTGCAGAGTGTGTATAATGGCCTCTTAAATGGCTGTTGATGTTGGACTAATCTGCTAAACCCGTGGGAGGATGGTCTGTTGGCCATAGCTGTGGAGAACCCCAAAGAGAGCGGCCTCCGTTCCAAGGGGACGCCACTGGACAGTGGTGGCCCTGTGTGTCTAAACCCACCCGGTAATCTGATGACACAGAGCTGCCATACTCAGTCCGGTCTCTCTTTAGACTAGAAGAGGGTATCACTCAACCCCACTCAGTCACGTTACATGACCGGGACGTTCAAGGTTGAATTATGTTCTTTTGACAATGTGGGAATGGGCTGTGTGGAGTGTAATTATGGCCTATCATCTGTGTGGCCAGCCCCCTGCCTCTACACAGACCTCCTCTGTGCTACTGTGGGCAGGTGGTGGGGCCGGGATTCATTGTCCAGGGCCCAGCTGGGCCTCTTAACCTCTGTTGGTCTGCAGGTCTGCCATTTAGACAGACCACAGGTGCTGTCATCCCTGTATGTGAGTGAGAATGCAGCTGTGTCTTAGTGGTGTGGGTGGGTGGGTGAATATTAGTAAGTGTTCAAGCCAACGTGTGGCTATGTGTGCTAGCATTGGGGCGCGTGGGTGCTTGTGCTATGTTGTGACAGCTGGCTGCTGTGTCAGGCTGTTCCAGGTGAAGATGGAGAGGGAGCAGTACCAGACGGAGATCAGGGATCTGCAGGACCAGCTGTCAGAGATGCATGACGAGCTGGACAGTGCCAAGAGGGCAGCTGCTGATGGAGAGAAGGACGCCATGATGGAGGTAAAGACACACATTAGCAGTCTGACTCGGCCATTGTTGTAGTCAAGGACATTGCACCTTGTACCATTCTCTTTTGTTAGTTGATCAAATAGTTCATGACAAAATGTTCATGTAATGAGTGATTCGTGAACTGTGTTGGATATATGTGTTATATATGTGTGTGTGTGTGTGTGTGTGTGTGTATGTGTGTGTGTGTGTGTGTATATGTGCGTGTTGGAATGTATAAGTGATCAGAATCCAGATGAATTATTTATGATTTTCTGTAAAATTTTCAACATATCTTGTTCGCTTTTTTTAGGGCCTCATGCAGATGAAGCTAGACCTACAAGAGGTTCTCCTAGCCAAGGAGGAGCTGGAGGAGGTGCTAAGGAGGCGCGAGAGAGAGTTGACCGCCCTGAAAGGAGCTCTGAAGGAGGAAGTGGCCACCCATGACCAGGAGGTGGATAAGTTGAGGGAACAGTACGAGAAGGAGATGGACAAGCTGCAGAAGGCCGTGGAGGAGGCAGAGCAGGTAACCAGTCTTCTGTTTCCTCCACTCTGCCCACCCGTTGTTCTAACAGAGAAAGCATGACATGTTGACATGTGTTGGTGGTTTAGTGTTTTGTCAGATCAGCTGTAAATGTAAAAGTCTTACTGCATTTAGGAGGAGGGTTGGGTGGAAGGTAAATAACTTTTTGTTATTTTCTTGATTGTTTTGATGTCAAATAAGCCGTGCATTTCCACCAGCATTCCACGTCTGGGTTGACAGAATGCTTGGCTTTGGTAGCCAACACTATAGGAGTTATCTAGACCAAGCAAAGCTTTTTGTACGTTCCTTGCAGTATTGCTCTCGCTGAATTTTATTGCCCTCATTGTAACTACAAACAAAGGCCATTGAAAAACAAGTCAGAAAATAGTTAGCTACCTCTGTTTCAGGGACAAGCTCCCTCCCATATGTTCAGTTTTGCTAAGCCAACTGAACAAACCGATAAAAAGAAAACAATCAACACTGCTATCTGACATCTAAACTGCCTTGTCATCACTTCATGGAAAAACACAGGATGAAAATGTACGGCAAAAGATTATTTTGAGTTCATCTCTTTTTCGGAGAGTACACTTGCCCAGCAAAAATACAGTTTCACTCCCTAAAGAGGGGAAAAAACGGAAATTAAGATTAAGAGGAAAAACATCTGGGATGGGAAGCAGTTTAGGGAAAGAGGTGAGGTAAGAGCAGCAGGATGGAAAATGGTTTAAAGAGGCTGGCTTTGTCACAGTTACAAGGCAGGGGAGCCATTGTGTGTTTGAGTGAACCATTCGTCCACATGCTTCCTGTAGCGTCCTGGGGCCAGGAAGGGGTCCTTGTCCTTGACTTCCTCTTGGTCTGGTGGAAGTCCACAGCAGGCTTCCACCTCTGAGACCATTTCCTGTCCAGAACAGAGGTACTTTCGACCCAGGGGAGGATGTCACTGTAGACTTACTCCCCCTAAATAGTAAACAAGTCACAAGATGCATTGTTTCCCCTTTGTGTATATCTTGGCACTTCTCCCTATTTTAGGTGTTTTCCTGAAATCTTGAGTAGATGTTCAGGTTAGTCTTGTGTTCAAACAACACTGAATGTCCACTCACTCCCACTTTTGTTTAGTCTGTCATCAGTCTATTCATAGCGGTTGTGCTCTGTATTTATAGTCAACGTACATGCTCAGTTATGCACCGGTGTCAGACAGGGACACCGGTTATTGGCTGTGCGCTGTGTGGGTGTTGGAGTGGGTGTGTAATTCCGTGGTATGTGTGTTATCGGCATTTCATTTAAAGGCTGTCCTCTCTATCGCTGTGGTACTGACAGGGCTGCCCCATGCAGAGAAGAATGCTGTAAACGGGAACCCTAAAAAGCCTCCCTGTGCTGGTTAATTTCAGTGGCAAGCCGTCACTAATCTAATGAGCTGTCTATGATGAGCTGGCCTGTGTTCCGCCTCTCGCTCCTCTGAAAGGCCGCGGGTCACTGTGGACCTCGGCAGATGAATGATGAGTTTGTTTCACACAATAAAAGCAGCGGGGGTTGGGAAAGGCTGAATAAGTGGGTCAGTGGGCTGGTGAATGGGGATGTATGGACATCCTTATGAAAAGATCGGGGTCTGTTTTGTGTCTTTATTTGAAGGACGTAATGTGTTTTCTATTGAATGACAATGTAGGGGAATTCTGTAGGGTGTGATTGAAAAGTTGGTCATCAAAGTTTTCATTGCTTGACCAACACGGAATGTGCAACCCGTCTGTTTCAAGTCTGTTGAGCACTTCTGGCGAGACTGAATACTAAAATCTCTTTTCTCTGGGGTAGCCTGCTTCTTTCATGACAGCTAAAGGAATGTTAAACATGTGCCAATATAAGGTGCACTCAGCAAGTAGAGAGAAACGTGTGTGTCACGTTCTCGTCAGTTTAGAGAACGGGGGGGCTCTGCAGACTCTTGAGTATTGTGTTGCAGGTTGAGACGGGTGGAGGGGGCTGAGACGCGCACCGCTCCTCAGGGGGCTCCTGTATCTCAATTTCTGTAACATTCCTGATTCTCAACGCTGGATGCTTTTATAGGGCCCTAACAGAACTAATCAACCGGGTTTTGTCCCGCTTGAGCCCCATGTCTGAGGACTCTTATCCGTTTTTACAAATGTCCTCCTCCCTCTCAGTCCCCGTAGACTTCCCCCCTATGCAGACCAAGCCTTCTCTCCCTGTTATCCTATAGCACTCCACTGGAGTGATCTCGGCTAGCCTGTGTTTTCTCTGTAAACTCAAGGGTTTGTGTCTGATCATTGAAGCCATGTGACCGAGGGAGAACCTGCACGGCCTTGTTTTCTGAGTAAAGAGTCCCACAGGCCGCGTGTTTCCTCAGCTGATGATAGCAGCCTATTCCCGGTACTGCCGTAGGATTGCTGATTGAACGGGCGGCCAAGTAGGGGGGAGGGAGAGAACGTGGGAGAGGGAGAGGTAGGAGGGAGAGAACGTGAAGAAGGGAGGGAGAACCGAAGGGAGCTTTCTGGACCTCCACCAAAGGCAGAAAGAAGAACAGGTCTCTCTGCCAACGATGAGTGCTTTGGTTCATCTGGTTACTGTAACAAATGTGTTCCTCTCGAGGGGAAGAATGTGTTGTAAGCAGCCTCTAATCTATCTTAACTGTTTATATTAGATATGATAAGGTAGGCCAAAAAGAAGCATCTGGAGTCTCATTGAAGCCTGTCACACTGGGGGATGTGCACCTATTTGTTTCCCTCCCTCTTAGCAGGTCGTTTGAGAGTGAGATGTTGCTCCACATTCATGTGAAGGCTGTGACTGTGTGAGAGCAAGCATTGCCCTGGACTCTTCTCTCTGGGGAACCTCTGCCTCTGCTTGGCAGGACCACTTGGGAGCTTCATTTGGAAGCCTACTCAGCCAAAGCACTTTGCAAGGGGTGTGGACAAATACCCCCAAGAAAGTGAAGTCGAGGGCCATTGTGATTTGAGATCTGAAATGGAAAGCCAAGGACTTAAGCCAAAATTAATGTTTGTGTTTTTTCCCCATGTTTCAATTATTTGAATTCAGCTGGCCCTTTTTGGCTCCTCCTGTGGAGTTAGCTGAGAATTGACTTCACCTCTGTCATTCACAGTTCAGTGGTTCAGCTTTTCTGCACAAGTCTAGGCTTTCAAGGTTTGGCATAGACCCAAAAGGGAATAAATGTACTCTATTTTGAGTGTGGAAACTTTTTATTTATTTTTGATGTTATAATTAATCATTCCCTTGTTCCATAGTCAACTATTGAACCGTTTATTGTATTGCATATTGTTTGTGTGATGGGGGTTACGTTTTCACTCTTCTTTTCAAGTAACCATGGCCTTGACAACTCCACAAAAATTGTGGAGGCTTTTGAGCTTTTTGACAGTGCATTTTAATGGTCCAGTTTCACTTTTTAAAGAGGAACAGAAGGACCATTGTCATTCAAAGCTTATCTGGGAATGTCTCCTCTGAACTGGTCTATTTGATTCCCTTATAAACCCAAACACCCCTGCAATCCTGCAATTTGGCTCACCAATAGAGCCTCTCTTTTTAAATAAAGGGGTCTCTTTCCAATCCGTGTCCCGAAGGACAGGACAAGATTTGATTGCTGGCTTCTTATTCTGCCTGGAGAGAGGCCAATGCTTCTCAAGCATCACATTTTAATTTCAACAGCAAGCCCCCCTTTCAGCTCGTCATAGAGCATGCTTTACCCGGCAAACCTCCGTCTGTGTGCCTTTTGTTAAAGAGCGAAGCCATCGTAACACACACCTTGGAGTTGGCCTAACAAACCAGGGCTTATTCATGGCCAGGCCAGAACTAGACCACTGGGGGTGTACCTTTTGCTTTAAGGCAGAGCATTTGGTGTTGACTGGTGATAATGTGATACCACAAAGGAAATGACCTATACTTAGGCTGACCTTGTCCATTTTATGTATTCTTTATTAAGTTGTGATTCTCTATATTGCCCTGCCCCTCTTATCCAATGTTTACTTTTGCCTGGGGCAAAAGCAAATTAATTGACGTCACTTAAAAAACAGACCACGAAGCCACACTGCAATTCCAAACTCTACCTGAAAATAAAGCTCACAGAGATACAAATGCGAGTGATACGTGTCCCTGTATTATTTACTGCTCAATGTGGCCCGTATCTGTCTTGATACTGTGACTATCTATCGGTGTGCTATTGCAGCTGTAGCAGAGGGAAATCCTGTGTTTCTCTGCTTCCTGGCCTGCTGGGGTAAGGGGAAAAATGAAACACCAGTGGCGCCTTTCTAGGTCCACTTAGTCAGTTATGCCGTGACAGTGTGGCAATTTGACAATGTGTCAGCCAAATCCATCCAGCAGTCTTGTTTTGTTCCATATTTTGTTTTTATCCCAAGGCCAAATAAAACAAGGTTCATTAAACTATGTACAATAGTTTTACACCATAATTAATTAAAAACAAATGTAATGCAATTTTCATCACATGCTGTTGTAACTATAACATTTTTGGGGGTATAAGGCTTTGTCAGGGAAATTTGTATTTGATTTGTATTTAAAAATATATTATTACAGTTAATGCTTTTTCTACAGTGACATTTATAGCTGTTTACAGATCAGATTAGACTTTCTCTATGCGTCACAGATACGGAGTGAGATTAACAGGGCTGTCATCTCAGAGTCATTTTATGTCACTAAATGTGTGGCTCTGCTATGCAAAGCATTGCCATGGCAGGTTTATTGCAGCTGTAGCTGCTGGGGGAATATCAGTAAATTCCATTGTTTATATCATGGCTGTCAAAGCTGATTCAGCACTGGCTCTATGTGTTTTCAGCGACCTGGGAAAACCTAAAAAGAGCTGAGAGCTTTTACCTTAGCAAACACACTGGGACTCGCATACAACACTTGCGTTAAGCCAGCATAATGGTAGTTAGTGCACACATGTAGATAAACTGTTTTTGGAGTTCACTAAAAGGTTCTCACCCCTGTTATTGGCTTTGTCTCAATGAAGCGGTAAAACATGACAAACACTAGCAACAACGATCACCAGGGCAGCCTGTCAATTATTACCGCCTAGGGCTCTCTCTCTCTGGCTGGTGGTGGTGACCACAAGGTCTGCAGGTCACATAGCCCAGGGTGGGAAATGGGACAGTCAGGAGGGGGTGATGGGTCGAACTTGCTCAGGAATGTATGTAAAAGGACAGTGTATTGAGGACTCACTGGGTCTGTCTCCACGTTCTCTTTGTTGTGCTGCGTCCCCTCCCCCCGGCTTCCCACAGTCCAGCTCCTCACGCTGCATGTGTAAACATGACGGGTCACCCTTCATATGCCCTTGGCTCCTCATTTTGCAGCTTGACTGCTGACTGGCTCTTGTCCTGGCACACGTGTTGGACAGTATTTTCCATGCACCTGGTTAGAAGTGTGAACTATAGGCCATCTTTTTCCTCACCATGTGGTTAACTTAAGGTCATTGGTGTGCCAGCGGTGTACCACTCAGCCACTGGAGCTGTGAAGTGCCAGGCTTCCCTCCTGCTGGGACCCACCCATCTGTACCGAACAACCTGGCAGGGATGCGGGTGCCACCTTGCTGGGAGGGGAAACGAGCTCAACAGGCCTCTGGTAGTAGTTATATCACTGGCCTGGGAGGGCGTTGCCGAGTTAATGATCTGTCTCTTACTTCTCACACTGGAGGGCCAAGCTTCACTGACCAATGAGGGTCTTCCATATAGCTCAGAGGTGAGGGGCTTTAGTGGAAGGAGTAGACTTTAGACCCCAGCAGTGGCTGAATTGTAGCCTGGGATGTCAACCCGCTACGCTAGAGTTCCAGATCCACACCCAGTTATTCACAAACTGAGGTCAAGTTCTACGACTCCCCATACATCCAGTTGGAACAATTATCTAACTAAATCTGTGATCCGTTTCACCCATGTCATTACATGACTGGTAGTTCTCACACTGTTTAAAAAGCATTCTGGTATTGCTTGAGATTCCTTTCTTGGTTGAGTCAGTTGTTGAACTTACCTATCAAGATGTATTTATAAGGTGTGTTTGAAAGTAAGACCAAATATATGTGTGTGTGTGTGTGTGTGTGTGTGTGTGTGTGCGTACATGTGCCTCTTGACACTCTATCTAGTTTCAGTACAGTGAAAGTAGTCTGCTCTCGAGGCGTAATGGAGTAGAAAGCAGACTGTGTGTTAATCGGCTTCATCGGCCCCTAATCCTCCTGGGAGCAGTAGTCCTGTTCTCAATGGACCCATGGCCACCTGACCGCACACTGTACAACAACAAATACCTGTCACTTATTCACTACGTTGTAGTAGTTATTTGATTTGAAACTGTGAAAATAAAGTGGCCGTTAGCTGGGTCTGTGGTATTTTCTTTTTTTTTGGGGGGGGGCTAAACAACAAGGCTTCAACAACAAGGCTTCATACTGCAGTGCAGAAGGACCTTGCCAGATTCTTCTAAGATTTGAATGTGCAAGACTGTCTGAGCCGAGTGTAGTAAATAAAGGGCCAAACCAGTTGTACTGCATTTTACTGGGAGATGAAGCAAAACCTTGTCCTGGCACGAACCATCTTTTGAAGGCGTCATAATCAAAAAATCTTTTTGATTGTTCTACTGTTGTTAATATTTAAAAGGTCAAATAGGATGTATTCTAAGTTCCCTGAATTTACTTATAGTTATCTTTCAATCTCTCTCTCTCTCTCTCTCTCTCTCTCTCTCTCTCTCTCTGTTCTACACAGCGGTTCAGACTGGCTAGTCAGGACAGCCTATCCCATTTATTAAGTTGGGCAAGCACACATCCTTTACACTGTCCATGCAGCAGCAGCCAAGTAACAATCACATAGAGAGGGTGCCACCAGCACTGGGCCTTCTAATTAGGACATCCGATCATGCTAAGGGGCAGGCAGGGAAAAGGCTTGTACCTGCGGTCTTGTGACTGACCCAACCACAGCTGGCTAGACTTGGCAGGTGGATCAATTGGTGATGGTCATGCTCACGAGGCTCACAATGGGCTGGGAGATTTCATAAGTTTGGACCCGTCTCTGTGGCCGGTTGCTGATGACTTGCTGCCCTTGTGTGAGCTCTGTCGTAGAACAGTTCAGATGAAGGTGAAGCTAGGCTTAGGTGTATTATCATGCAGCCGCCTCAGCTATTGCACAAGGAGTTTATGCAGTGTGAAGGAATTCCTTGAGGAGGTATGCTACAGTGTCGCCGTTGAAAAGCTGTTTGATTGTGCGATAGCAACATGAATGTGTGTCATGCTTACAGTGGCACAAGGCTTGTCTTTAAACCTTCCATTGTTGTCTGTGTAATGCAAGCTCTTTCTTTGTCAGTGTGTCATAAGCCTTTGTGTCATTGTGTGGTCCCCAGGACAGTGCAGATGTGAGCCAGAAGAAGGCCCAGGTGGAGGCTGCCAAGGGAGCAGCGGAGAGTCAAGCAGGCCGTCTCACCAACGAGGCGGAGCGGCTGAGGAAGAGGGTTCAGGAGCTGGAGAACGAAGTGGCCAAACTCAACCGGATCATAGACGAGGCAAAGCTACAGGAGAGCAGGCTAGGAGATAGAGCTGGTAGACTAGAGGTGGGATTATTATTGACTCATACAATGCACAAAATTACCATGCAATACAATGGAATGCACTTATATATATATATTATATAATATAACTATGACTTCAAAAGAGTCAGTGCAAACGAAAAAGATGATTTGCTATAATCTTGCTTCATTCTGATATCGAATCCATTATCTCTGACTCATCATCCCTTTCCATCGGTCCCTCCCAGAGAGAGAAAAGGCAGCTGGAGGAGTCTCTGTCAGAGATTACGGAGCAGGAACAAGAGCTGTCTCGTGCTAACCATGCCCTGACCAACCGCTTAGAGGACGTTCAGGTACCAACTGAGCACCCCTCCTCATGGTTTAAATAACGTCAACATGGAAACATTCAGTTTGGCTGTTCAACTCGGGGCGTCACCTAACATGACCTCTTCCATTTTGCAGAGGAACTTGACCAAGCTGACCCACGAGCACAGGGAGCTGGAGGAGCGGCTGAAGGAGGAGAGGAGTCAGAAGGAGCAGTTTAAGAACACAAAGAACGAGGTGGAGGACGAGAGGCGGCTGCTGGACCGCACCGTGGAGAAGCTCCAGAGGGAGGTGAGTGGACCTGCCTTCCCTGGCCATCTGTCGCTCCTGCAGTGCACGTGTTTCAGCCTGAGCATCAAAAACATGGGAAAACACGCTGTTCTCTTTGTTTGTCCATCCTCAGATGAGCGAGATCGTGGAGGCGTCACAGTCGTCCACCCAGGAGCTGCAGGAGCAGATCGATGTGTACAAGGAGAAGAACCGGCGGGAGCTGGCCGAGCTGCAGAGGCAGCTGAGGGAGAAGAGCCAGGAACTGGAAAAATCCCGTCAGGCTGCTAAGAGCCTGCAGGAAGAGGTGGGCAGCTCAGCTCAGGCCTGATCCTCCTCATATCTCCCCAGAACAATGGAGGACGAGCCATTGTTCTGATTCAATGTGGTGTAAACCTCCCCCCCCTTAAACACGCACACAACCACTACTGCGCTCAGTTTGGACAGCCATGTCATGGCGGAAGAATGTTTGCCCACTCCCTTCAAACTTTCTACACTGGACCATAAGGGCTTCCCTGTAGAGAGGCTGACTTGAGACCTGCTGTCAGGGAGGCACAGAGGAATAGTGGATTGTAAAGATGGGCTTAGAATTTGACAGAGAGTTGTGTTGTAAGGAAATAATGCCTCCGTAATTCAGGACTTCTGTCCCAAATCCCTCAGGCAGATAGTCATGAACTGTGAACTGATTGCCTCTCTTGTATTGAACAGCAGTGCTCAAAATCAGTGGCTGTGACTCTTTGTGGTCAGAGGAAAGCTTGTGGAATCTCGGGTGAATCCCTGGAATGTTCTTCCAGATATGTCCCTCCAGCTCAGCGTCTTTCCAGCCATGCATATCTGCAGGAGGCACGGCTCATGTTCTCAGTTCTGTTTAAAGTCTTTCTACCAAAGTGGTCCACTCCCCCTTTGTAATCATAACCCCATGCCACACCTATTGATTCCATTGGAGCAGTTTAACTTTACCAACAGTCTGGAATGCCGAGAATGCTTTTGTTCACAATGAAAATAGGCCAATGTGAGTCACTTAATTAGAAGAGTTTAGTCATATTTTGACTACAAATACTAAGCTCCCACTCACAGTTTAAGCGGGAACATTCTAGCAGTTTCCGAAGCTGTATGCCAAACTAATGAGAGGTTCCAGAATATTCTCTCGTGGGGAGATGGAATAGGATGGGATAGGCTGAGGGATCTTGGTCCAGCCGGTGGCCGGGAAGTGTGGGATGTTCTATTGTTGTGATAGCTGGCCCTATGCAGTGGGTGATGTCACGGTTCTGGTTGATCTCTGTTCCCCGGTCAGTCCCCACCCTGCTGGGCTATGTAGACTCTTTGAAACTATCAACTGTGATGCTACTGAAGAAGACAAGTCATTTATGATTTCATACCCATGTCTTATAAAACAAATAGTTTGACTAATGTAACTGTTGTGTCTCCAGTTGTCTCACCTGGACGAGGAAATGCGTGAGTGTAAGAGAGAGAGAGATGACACTCTGTTGAAGGGGAGGGCCTTGGAGCAGAGGGTCTATGATCTGGAGCTGGAGGCGGAGACCAAGACCCACTCCAAAGACGACAAAGCACGACAGCTCAAATGCATGGAGGTACAGCGTTACATCCGCTACGTTTTCATGGCCCAGTAAGCACATTATCTAGCCTACGTAGCTGATGCACTACATACGCATGCCGCTGATGGTGGCAGAGAGTGACATTTTGAACAGTGTCCAAGTGTCAGTAGCTATTGACTTCACAAAGACCCCAACATATAACATCCGTCTCTATTATGTAAAACGAGGGATGACTGTGCTCTGCAGGACCGGATCAACCAGTTAGAGGTGGACCTGGATGAGGAGCGTCAGAGTGGAGACCAGCTGATGGACAGGATAGACAGAGGCAGAGAACAGGTGAGATGTATACCCACTCTCCAACTCATCTAGCTGGTCTGCCTTTCACTTTGAACTGACCTCAGATCATCCCAGCCTCCTTTTACTTTGACTTCCACCCTTAACATCATGAATTAAACCATCTTCTGTGTAAGGGATATGTGTTTAATGGAAACCTTTATTCCCCTAATGTGAAACCCAGGTTAACGACCTGACTGTGCTTTTTGTGTGCCTGCCTCCTCCAGTGATTAATGGGTCCAAAGTACTACCCGTAGTAGTGTGTGTGTGTGTGTGTGTGTGTGTGTGTGTTTTTCCATGTGCAAGTCAGGGTCCCCCTTTAGGGATCAGCCATCCAGTTCATTTCAGTTCTGAAGGGAGCAGAGGGGTTATTGCATTGTAAGAAGATCTTGCGTAATCGTTTCAGATTGGAAGCCTGCCAGCCCAGCGTAACAGCGCCTATCAAAATATCCTCCATCAGTCACAAAAGATCCTTTTTAATGCTTCGACTCAAAATATGCAAGCTGTCAGAAGTCTCCAGTGTACTGTCAGTGGAGTTCACTTAGCTTTAACTGTGTTTCAGGGACAAATCCATTTCTAAAGTTTGATCAGTTTTTACATCCTGTAAGGAAAAAAACCAAGCTTTGCAGCTTTCCTTCTCCTCAGATAAAGCTTAGAGGAACTGACGTTCGGATATTGTAGAACACAAGTTTCCCGGGGAAAGTGCTTTTTTACTTTCCTCTGCCTGTAAAGTAATACAATTAAAGCAGGAGAAAGTTGATTCTGACCTTCTCTTAAAAGGTTTTGTACCAAAGAAAACTTGGCAGAGAAAACATTGTGCCGTTGGTTGAGCACAAGGCCAAGTTGGTTGTCAAGGAAACATTGGAACTGTGTGCACCGAGAGTAGAGTCGAGTGGGTTTTGTATTTGTGTGTGTGTGTGTGTGTGTGTGTGTTTGTGTGTGTAT
>JAVQIZ010171993.1:0-18003 GCA_036023535.2 Galaxias brevipinnis | reverse complement strand
CAAACACGGGGAGAACATGCAAACTCCACACAGAAAGGACCTTGGGCCAGGTGGGGATTGAACCCAGGACCTTCTTGCTGTGAGGCAACAGCGCTACCCACTGAGCCACCGTGTTGCCCCTTCTTAGCTAGTTTTATTTATCTTATTACATTTATTTCTTGGCCTATTATTGTTTCCTTGTATGTTTCTGCTTGCCTTGTGTAAAATACATTGAATTGCCTATGTGTATAAAATGTGCAAAAATAATCACATTTGATTTAATTTGATTTGATTTGATTGAACGTACAATTCTCATTTACTAATAGGAAAGATGAAGGCACTGGGCACCCATATGAAACCTGAGAAGGTCACCACAGCTGTCTCTATTCCTACATATTCGTGATTTTTAATCTTCTGCTTCTCCTCAGTCCCTAAAGGCATATACGTTTTATATGAAGAGGATATCTCTGAAGTTTGAATGTTATAAAGCTGACAATATAGGTTGACATAGCTTCTGGCAAATGACAAATGGCACACTAGTGTAGTGTGTGTACATTCAAGAGGTGAGGTCAGTACCAGCACTAGTCGTCCCAGTGCCTGTCAATCATTACATGACGTCATATAGCTATGGCTTTTCCGGTGTAGGAAGGCGGCTCCTCGCCGCTCCCGTTGTGGATTATTGGCAAGCAAGGGAGGAAGAGACTAGGCTGGACACAATTTCAGCCATATTCCGCCCTACGGCTAGCCACACCGGCTACCAGTGGAAGCTGTCAGAAATAATAGGATACGTATTGGGAAAGGAATACCACGCTCTTAATTCTCAGGCATAATTCACGTACCCAATATTTGGGAAAGATAACGAGTTATTAATCCGAGCAGAATGGACGACCGCCGGTAAATCTCAGACATTCGACGGGGGAGAGCCCGACATAACGTTAGCATTTTCCAAGTACAGACTTGTCGGAATTATAGCCGAAGGAACTAGCTAAACCCTAAGACTGGGACAAATAAACGCATTGGAGACATAAAGGCACATTTTAACAGTAAAACCTATGTAACAAAATGTCGGGTACATTTTTTGGCTAGCTGACTGTTAAAAGCTGGCTAGCTAGACAGAAAGTTGGAGTTGGTTTGGAACCTTAGCTCCACATTGACCAAATAATTACTTTTTTGTCGCGTGTGGACGAGCAGGGTTTTCAACGTTCTCATTTACGTTACAGGCAAAGATTTTTTGACCAAAGGAGTAACAGCTTGATTACCAGCCACCTCACGGCAAAAAAATAAATAAATAATATAAAATGTCAGCGAAGGTGCGCCTGAAGAAGTTGGAGCATTTGCTCTTGGACGGAACCCAAAAGAATGAGAATTCACTGAGCGTCGAAACACTTCTGGATATATTAATATGTTTGTACAACGAATGCAGCAATTCTCCCCTGAAACGAGAGAAGCACGTGACAGACTTTCTAGAATGGGGTAAGTTTTAGCTAGGTAGTTGACTTTAGGTTACATTACATGATCTGTTATGAATGCCTGATCTGCTCCACACAGTTTTCGTTTTTCACTTGATCCCAAAATTACCCTTTGCACAATATGGCCATGGATTGCTCTGCTCGATGGGCTTGGCCTTACAACCAATGCTTTGGCTAGTAACGTGTAAGTATGACCCAACACATATTTGGACCTGATACAAATTAAATGGTTGACACATGAAAAGTAAGAGGCTTACTACAGAAAACGCTTCTAATTCTTGTGAAGTCTTTCTTAAAACAAGACCTACAGTGGTTGTTGAAATGTAACCTGGCAAATGTTCTTGTAGCGTTGAGATCACAATAGATCAAGACTTATCTGTTGTAACCCGTTTATAGATGTCATTTTCAATTTGAGTTCCCAGGATTGTTATGCAGTTGCTGATATTGTCCTAGCCCTGCTCAGGATTGTGAAGCATAAGAGGACTAAATGTGGTCTGGCAGGCTTGGTATGTGACTTCATATTACAGTCCTGTGTAGCTACATAGGAAATGGGAATGTACAAAATACTCAAGATTTACTGATCTTTGATTTAGGTGATCTTGCAGAACTGTTGATTATTTGGTGGTGTTAGGTGCCGAGAATAGTAAGGTCAAAGCGAGAATAGTAAGGTCAAAGCGGGCACTTTAAACACAATGGGAGTGCTAAAAAAACATTAAGAAAATAACAATTCTTGGTTTTCACATGTTTTTATTTGAATGCGCAGATTAAGTATTATGTAGTAATGCAGCTTTCCTGTGCAGTACTACACGCACGCAAATCTATATGTTGTCAACTAGGGGTGTGAAAAAAAATATCAATTCACTCGAGTATTGCAATATTATGTTTAGCAATACTGTATCAATTCTAATAAACACCAACAATTATTTTTACTGATATAAACAAACGTTAATTATTTTCCTCAGATTGCACGAAAAAATTGTACATCCCGTTGTTCTACTTGCATGACATTTTTTACTTTTTTAGCAGTTTGGATGAGATTAGATCAAATTAATTGTATTGTAATATATTGACTTGCTTACAGTATCGCAATATATCGCAATACATGGAATCTTAACCCCTGTATCGTGATAGGTATTGTATCGCAAGATTCTTACCAATACACAGCCCTATACCCGTGACTAAATTTACTGGCTACACCACTGCTTTTACCCACTGAAGAATTTCTGAATGCAATGTAGGGACAATGGTAATAATGTATCATACAAAACTTAAAGGCCTTTGTTTTACTTCCATAGTCTCTTATTGGTTCTGTCATGATTTGTTTAACTGCAGAGTTACATGAACCTTAGCTTAGTAAAGGAGCTGATATGGTCTGGAAGACTCGGACATTGGTGCACATGTGTTGGGCCTAGTTGCTGACAAGAGGTGGTAGCCAGCAATGCTATGGATTATGAGTATATTAACTCAAACTATTAGTATTGTCACTCATGAGCATCAACCTCTGAACATTTGGGAATGGTTGGTCTCCAGTCTCCACCTCATTCAATGTGACAAATCATCAATGCTGTGGTTACCAATCAATACTAAGTATATAAGCCCAACCAATAAATTAAACAAATGCAAAAATTATGATACAGATTTTTTTAAACCTCCCATATTAAGGCTTGGGTGCTGATTATTCTTTTATTTTCTTCTCGACACGAAGAGAGACCGACAGTTTAGCTAACCCCTGCTGTGAGCCCCTCAGACCTTTCAGCGGTCTAGTTAGGCTAAAAGGTAATAAGGCACTCTGACCTGGCAGCGGTCTAGTTAGGCTTAAAGGTAATAAGGTACTCTGACCTGGCAGCGGTCTAGTTTAGGCTAAAAGGTAGTCATTTAGTCTGACCTGACAGTGGTCTAATTTAGGCTAAAAGGCAATAACGTACTCTGACCTGACAGTGGTCTAGTTTAAGCTAAAAGGTAATAAGGTACTCTGACCTGGCAGCAGTCTGGGTGTCTGCCTGTTTCAGACTACCTACCCCACAGTCAGGCTGGGTAGACGATGGTTGTGTGTATATACATTATTTATTTATTCAGGTTGTAACCTTTTAGTAGCATGAATTTCTCTTAATGCCTAATCAGCTATTGATTGGCTAAAGCACGGTCAGCCCTTCTTCAACCACAGCATGACATCTTCACACTAAGACATCTAAAGGAGGCCTTTACCTTGAGTCTCTCCTACTTTTTATGAAAAACGAACTGTTAATGGTTTAAGTTGGTAACTATCTGAATGTTACAACATGTAATCATGTGAGCTTATGTTTGTTGAAGAGATGAGCATTGTATTTCATAGATTTAAAGGTTTCTCTTAATTATGCAATACAGATTCAGTGCTAAACAACTGTTATAGCACATTGTGTCCTAGGTATAGTATATTTAGACAGCCAAAGACTATATTCCCATTCTGACAATTTTTCCATTATCGTTGGCTAGCTTTTATTTTTGATGCATCCATGCTAATACAATCACAATAAATGGTCTATCCGATGTGTAAAACATGTTTACAGGTCTCTATTTTGTTTACCTTCGGTTGTATAAGATGTTTTATTTAAGTTTTCTTTTATTTAGTCATCAATTTTTTTTGTTATTCACAATCAAACACGTCATCCTACCATATTCATATTATATCCATATCCTTGGTAGAAAATTGCAATAACACAGGAAAATACTATTAAAATAATTGCAAAAGGCCATACATGCATGCATACTTTACATTTTTAGGCAAAATGCTCGTCCGCGCGTGGCAGATGAGCAGAAGAGAGAATTGTATCTCGCTTTACTAAGAACGTCTTCTCCCTTTTGCATCAGCTTGCTGAGGTTATTACATGATACATCTACTCTTGTAAGCTAACCCAGGCTCAAAACATGTCCCACACCAGCACTGTTGCATCACCTGCTTAAACTCAAATTTTCAGGCTGTAACACCAGCAATGGGACAGGACAGGGCTTGTCAGGATTCAAGAATGCTTCCCTGAATGGGTGATATTGAAGTGCTAAATACCATGGATTCTGTTGATTAAGAGAAGTGATTTTGTTGCAACAAAGGAGTGTGTTTGCAAAAAGATTCCTCTTGCTAATTTCTACTTTTTGGCAATGTAATTTCTAAACAAAATGAGACACAAATCTGAAATACAGCTTCCCCTTTGACTTTCATGTCACATATGAAGTTGATATCCCACTGGAGACTAGTCTCTCTGACTTAAAACCATGGCATGACCAAAGAGAATTCCATTCATTCCTGCTAATGTCCTCCCCCAGCACCAGGCGTGTGGGTGTTCCCCTCCCCCTCTCATTCCCTCCTCTGCTCCCGGGCGCTAGGCCGCAGGCATGACATAGATTAGCTGTTTCGCTCCAGAGTGTTTCCTTCAAAGCTTTCCTATTAGGCACGAGGCCTCCACAGTGGAAAATGTCTCAGTGTAGTATTAACGTGTCCTAACGCCTGAATGGGAAATTTAGTTTTATTCCGATTGCAGCCAGTTGCCAGGTGACAAGTGGGCAACGGTGCCTGGCCCAAGGTAAGTTTCCTGAATGATTTGAATCTTTCACAGTCCAATGCTACTGCAAAATTCACAAGCTTTTGGAATTGCACCTCAGTATTTTGCGTGCCCTAGTGTAATGGTACCTAAGCTTCTGATATGAAAAATGGTTGCTGTGGTGTGGACAGTTTTCACATTGTGCACAGCTGGCCATGGCCTTTAAAACTGCCTGGCAGATTGGGCCTCAATGCTTTCCCACCCGTTGTTACCAGGACAGAATTGAAATAATCTGGCAAATTCAAGCAGTACCACATATCCAGGAAAGATAATCACTGTGGCACTTATTTATCTTACACTATGCCTATATGTCTAGAGCTCCCAGTGGCTTCAGTTAGAAGTTGTCTTATGTTCTATAGTATCTTGAGGTAAGCCCCTACCTCTAAACAATGTTGACACATGCACAGTCGCTATGACTTAGGTTATCAAATCAAAAGGCAGGTCAGTCGATAAAGGTTGGATTTTAAACAAAAGGGTTTAATTTTTCAGTGTGTTTTAAAATTTTCCTTTGCTTAAATGGAACTAAAATAACTCAATAGGTGGCAGCCTCCTAACTTTTACAACTGGTCCAAACATCATGAAAGCAACATCAGAAAACCATTCATAACCACAACAAAACAAGATATTTCCCTGGAGTATTCAAACGGTCCTCTTATTTATTCCCATAACACAGCCAACTGAGCAACTTCTACAGCTCCACGTCTTGAGCCTTGAGAGGCTCAGTGCTATGGGAAGCTGTGGCCTAATCAGAGGGTACTCTATGAGCTGACAAGCTACCCACACACCCACTTTTGAAAGGAAGCTGTGGAAACAGTGTTTGCTATAAGCATCAGAGATTTAAGAAGCCTTGAGATGGAAGTTGATGTGCGACTATTACAATTAATATTGTATTAAAGGCTTCCTTGACAAAGCAAAATTATTGTATCTTAATGCACTTAAATATTTTCAAACAAGAGTCAAGCTTATGTTCAATTCTTGCACTCAGTGAGTGTGTAGTTTTTTTATTAGGAAATTGATTTATACTCATTACAAATGTCCTGTTAATTCCTGGAACTGGATATGTGCCAGTCAAACTAACCGCATTCAGTCACTGACTCTCAGCCTTGGAAGCAACCAGGCAGCATTATTAGTCTCGGTCGCTTACTTCTGCATAAATAAATTAATACTATGATGTCTCTTTTCCAGCAGTGCCCTCTTTGGTGTAGCTTCTGTCAGTAAATGCCTGGTTCAGTAGGGTCAGGGGGATGTGTGTGGCAGCTGGTGCAGGATAATAGATTAACCCTGGGCGGAGCCCTGATGCTTTTACCTCCTGTCCTGCTACCAATCACCTCGCTGCCCACTTCACCCACCCCCTCCCTCTGCTACAGCACACATGATCAGGACCTTCTCAATCTGACATCCTCATCAATATCTCATAAGCCATTTAGGGTCAGCCTAATTTGTTGGCTGCAAAGGTAAATGAGATGGTTGGATTGCTCTTTATGATAGAGCTTAAACTCGGCGAGGCACACGGACCACCATGTACTATTAGTATATTGCTTTGAGTTGCTGTAATGATCCATCTTTAAGGCATCCCAGAACAGTTTTTTAAAGAACCATTCAACCACCACACATTCCTCAGAACGAATCATTCAACCGGATTTGTTCAAACATGTGTTATTGATAGATGCTGTACATTTGGTAATGTGACACCCCTTTGGGGTGTGACCCAGAAAAATGCCTTTCCCAACTTCTCTGATACTGCAGGGAGAGTGTGTGAGGCCTAGCGGCATAACTTTCCCAACAGGGCGTAGACTCAACCTTTGATGGCCTTTCATTAGGCCTCCCTAAGAGTAACCTCTTATGTAAACTGGGTGTGGGTTCCTTCTCAAGAAGACGACTGACAGCAGAGGGGAAAGTGTTGATAGGGGGACTCTAAGAAGGTCGATAACCAAAGGCGTGTCAGTTGGTACTCTAACTAGGTTGCAATTAGCCAATTGTCGGTTAATACTCACTCTGTTGGCACACGACTAGGGGAGGTGAAGACAGCAGGTGAGTGTGTTTTGGTGGTTACGGTTGGTGGTTTTGACTCCTCTGAGGTCCAAGCAAAGTGTCTTTCTTTCCTGTGTAATATTCATACTGATTCCAAGATAGTGCTGAATAAGACGAAAACTTTAATGAGGAATGTGGTACAAAGTCCTTTTGACGCAATATTAGTACTACCTAGTGCTACATCCACTTTAGCCAAAACACACAGAGTAAGAAGTCTCTTTGAGGCTAAAGTTGTGTTTGCCAAAATGTTTCCCTCAAACAGACATCTCGGTTTATACCTAAAATGTTGGAAAATGTAGAATGCACAAAAAATGTATAGAGAACAGAGCATATGCTACTCCCTGGGGAGAAGGGGAAATCCAATGACCTGCTGACACAGCAGCACTGTCAGTTTTTATCCTGTTGCCTAAAAAATCAGTTCAAATGACTGACTTACTGGTCTACGGCTATTTTGCATGACATTTAACTTGGCATGTCAGGATTATGGATAACTCTGTGTGCTACATGACACATATGAGAGGGTTGTGGGCCATCTGCTTTCAGGAAGCAACACAGGAGTCCTGAGCACAGCGCCACATGGGAGTCGCACTGTTTCCGAACGAATGTGATCTTTTTGTACATGGGTTACTCTGAAAGATTGAATAAAAATATGTATAAAAGATAATGAATTTTTTTTTAATAGTTTAATAGGAAACATTGTACTGCTATGGTCTGTTGTACAGATGTCTATGCTTTCCCCCTGTTCATATGACATTAATAAATATGATTGATTATGCTTTTAGATTTTGTTCATTGTGGTCTTCCTCCCATGTATAACAAACAACCAATGCCACCACTGACCCAAGTTGGCCCCCAGAAAAGGTTTGAATGCACAAAGGGGTCAAAAATATTGTCTCAGCCCCAAGCCAACGATCCTGCCCTTGGTCCCCATCATTAGTGACCCAACTTTGACTGAGGAACAGTGTGCACTGTGTTCGCACACGACTGGCTGCCATTGCCAGCTTGCACGGAACAAAAGGGCCTTTCTAGTCCTTTTTGTGTTTCTAATATTAGTTATGTAAAACATTTCTATTTCATAGCTACTGTTTCTACTTGGGGTCTAATTTTATTGGCAGGTGGAAACAGTGAGCCCCTTTCTTCCTGCTGCGGTTGCCTGCAGGCTGTCTGTCCATAACTAAATCTGCCTGGCGGGGGACACTGTTGTGTTTAAAGATGGTCCGTTTTTATGACCGTAGGTGCGGGAGAAGCATTGTTGGATGTCCTCCAGTTAGTGTAAGTGAAGAGCGTTGCTGTCTCCTGCATGTTAGCGCCAACCTATGGATAGTGCCCTACCCGTGATGAGAGGAACGCCAAGCGTGTTAAGTCAACTCTGAGCTGCTCATCTACACCTGAATGTAATCTCATGTTCAATGTATAGTCAGGCTGATAAAATAAAGATTAAGAATAGGGTGAATAAACAACGATCCATGTACAACAGACTGAGAATCGGTATGACTAATGTGCTAGTTTTAACTCAAAGGTTTTTATTGACAGTTATTTCTGTATTCTCGTCCATGTTGAAGATTACAGTTATTTATTAGAGAATGTTGTGTCTGAACAGCTATTCCATGGTCATGAGAATTAGTGATGGGTGTGCTGTCTGGCCTCTTCACTGCTGCCTTATTGAGTTGTCTTGAAAATGGTTGCACATTCATTAGATCCAAACAGTGAATTGTGTGCCACGCCAGATCAAGTGTATTAAATGCAAGTTAGGCATTGTTTGAGAGGAATGAATGTGAAATGTGACTGACGTAGTCCTGAAATGCCAGGGAGTCTAGGCAATGTGACCACAAATAAATACTTTAACCCTACATCATCAGGGGGAGAAGATGGGTATGAAATAAACTGAACGAATGTGAATGGCTCATCAGTTTAATGATGTGGTAACATTGAGTTGTGCGTATGGGTCAAGAATAGGATGCTAAATAAAATGTTCTTTATCCTGAACTTCCAATGCAAGCATAAATAGAGCCTATTCAGTACCATTGCACTGGCTTGAATGCTTCCATGTAGGTTCATGTATTTAATTAAATGATCAGGTCTTCCCTTTCAATGCAAACAGCTGATGCTACTTGGGCATGGTGCCCAGCAGGATGCCCTCTGGGCCTGTAAGTGAACCCAAAGCAGCTGTTCGAACCGCAAGCTGCCCCCTGCCTCATGCTCAGTGGATGTGAACAGCAAGGAGACCAGCAAACTAATTGAATACCAAACGATGAGGGTTTGGCCAAAGGAACTCTCTGACTACTTTGATTGTAGCAAGATGTCTAGTGAAAATCTGTCTGCCTCCCAACATTTTCCAAAAAGACACCAGTTTTTTTTTTAGAGGCAACCTCATTATTGCAATTCGAGGTGCTATTAAATTGGTGTGCCATCCTTAAATAGTCATTTACTTCTGTATTTGTGTGTAATGCAACTAGCCTGTTCAATGTATATGGCCTCTGGGCAAACTTTGCTGCATCTGGTGATGTACTTTCAGCACATGATAATGATATAACTCACTTGTGATAAATCACGTTTTGCTTTCTCCACTAATAGCAGACGTAGTGCGTCATTAAAGATTCACTCTCCCCACCTAGACAGAATAAGGATTAGCCCCTTACGACTATTGTACCAACACTCAGATTTGTGATCCGAGTTACACCCATTGGTTAAACAGAGTTCGAATCGGCCTAATCGATTGCTACACTTTCTAAATTTACGAGGAAAGATGTAAACCCACTTTTGATCCTAGCAGGAACTTAATCCTACGCTGCTCCGTCAATTCTTGATTTGCTAAATTAATCCCTGGGTGGTCATTTGCATGACATTATATCCCAGGCAAATAAATCTCAATAGCTTCATCCTTCATGCTGTTCAATGTATCAGTGGGTTGAATTTGTGACTTTAGTGTGTAGATCTGATTTAATTTTTGCTTTATAGTTGTTGGCAGTAGAAGTTTAGACTCCTGAAGGAGTGGTAAACCTGTCCAGTGGGTTTTGTCGACCTATGTCTCGTGACGGATGTGGCCTGGCCAAAGCAGCTGAAGCCAGGCCTTGGAGTGAGCACATGTCTCCCTCGTCTGTTTTGAACGGAGCCAGCCCACAGGCAGCTTGGGCCGCGTGTTTAAATGAAACCCTCAGATGTGATAAACGCCCTCTACCCATAAAGCGCATGAAGCTCTGGCTGCATGTCCTCATATGGCGAGGAGAAGGCACGCTTGGCTCCATGCCAGCCCCCCCGCAGAGCCTTGTAAAACAGGGAGCGGGGCAGAGAAATGGGATACAGAGCTTCAGAGTTGAGCTATTGTGAAGTCCTTTGGGCCAAGCCACCCAACAGCTATTAAGGACTAAATAGGTAGGCTTTGCTTTAGAAAACCCATCAGGTCCAGAAAATACTCATGCTTCTCAAAATGAAAAATTCACAAAAAGAATTTACTCAAAAATGACTTCAATTAGATTTAAAAAAAAAAGAGGGTTAGCATATGTGCCTTTTGTGGTTGTCTCAGTTATTTAGAAAAATTCAATAACTTCCACAATATGCTTGTTTATGTCACAGCAGATCCAAAAAGCTAATTCAGATTATGATTTGCAAACTGACCGGCCATGTTTCTGCCATTCTGCAGTGAAGCCGTTCACCACTACGGTGAAGGAGATGCGGCTGCACAGGGACGACTTCGAGATGCTCAAAGTAATCGGCAGAGGAGCATTTGGAGAGGTAAGAAAGGCTTCATAACCTTATCCATTGGCTTTCAACATACATTTAGATGTAGGAATAGTTCTATTTCTAATGCTAACCATTGTACTGGAAACCTATTGGTGATGGCTTAGCGTGAGGGTACTTGAGTTGGAAGTAATTTGCAGATATTCCCCATAGATGTCCTGTCAAATGGTTAGCAATGTATCTAGCCATGAAACCATAGTTACTAGAAAAACAGCCCAAAAAGCTGTCAAAACAACATGGTTGTCATTTAGCCTAGGTGTATCATCTGGTAAGGATTCAGTGTTCTTTAAGAATCGTGCTCCACAGTTATGCTTTGTGCTGTGCCCCAAATAACGTAAAAAAACGGCAGCTGATCAATACGCTTTTGAGGGTAAACACTCAAGCAAGACTAAGAATCATCATGAAAGGTTGGAAACGTGCACCGGCTAGACAACCATTTTTGCGCACACCCACACAATAGCCACTGCCACCTTAATTCGCTTTTTTCAAAATGATCAGCGATTCTGCGGCTTGCTCCACTGGGGATGTCCAGATCCTCTGGGGATGGTTGAGCAGCTTCAAAATAGCTTTATTTCATCATATTTTCTCATTTCACTTGACCTTTTGTGCCCGACTGATAAGTGACTGTTCCAGCTAAGTGCCCTTGTTGCATTACACAAACAAACAAGGATGGGTTTCTGGGTGTTCATTGTCCACAGATCCCTTACCAAACTCCTTCATGTTCAGTCACCCTCACAACAGTGTGTTCCTAATTCCTCAAGTTCCTCTGTGCCATCTCTCCTCCCCCTTCTATGCTTCATCTTCCTTCCTCCCACAATCCCTACGGGCGCTGGCAGGGCCGTACCATTTTCAGTCCGGGACAAATCAGGGCGTGCAGGATGTATCAAGTAGTTTGTGTGGAATGTGCCGTACATGCCCCCACATTATCAAACGCCGGCTGCTGGATTGATCTTCAAGCAAGGAGCTGAGACACAAGTGGTATAACAAACACAATGGGTTGCCTTTACAAAAACAAAGCGTGCTGACCTAATGACTGTCAAGGATATTTAGTCTGGGAATCCTTTCTGTGGTTACGGCACTAAATAATGTGGAGTGCAAGCACACTACTGACTGACTCCCTTTAAAAACGACATAAAGCTAGAGTAGGCATTTCTGGATATGGGTGGTACTACTGCCTTTCTGCTGCCTCATCTCCAGTGACACGTGCAAAAAAAGGCCCAGACTGAAGTTTCACAGGAGGGTCCTTCTGCAGTGCCCATACATAATTGCTAGGTGGAGAAGTTGTTTGTCTGTATTGTGGCGTAGTTGAAGAAGTTGTTAAGATAAGTGTTTGTTGATGGGCCTAATGCTTGGATATGAAACTTTATTTATCTATTACCTATTTACATTCAAACAGGTTGGCATTACAGAAGTCATAAATGTGACCTGACTTTTTTGTTGATTTCTGTAAATTTTTTGTTAACTTATATATAACACAGACATTTTTTATTTCACTTTGTATTTCGCTGTATTGTATTGGGTGTTCTGTTGGAAAAGAGTCAATTTGGCAACTCCTTAAAGTTCAAATTTAATTTCAGTGCTTTTTTTAACTGGGTTTACTACAAGTCACAGGACAAGACAAAGATATTATTCTCAGTGAAAAACCACAACTTGCATACAAACCAAATGTAGCTGTAATTTAGACACATCTAGCCTGTCATTCAAATTGTAAAGGCATTTGTCACCTAGCTCTTATTCCAGTTTTTACAATGAGTTTTGGTCTCCTGCCTACGTACTTTAAAACCAAATTAGGCGAACGGCTTATTTGGACGTAGCTACGCACAACAAGTCTCGAGTAATGTATTGATTTTTTTTTAAACGGATTAAGTAGTTTATGGAGGATTCATAGTGTATTCTACAATCCACCTTTGTGTCTTAATGAAGCGAGCTAGGTTTAGTCATTTGTCTGCATAGTGCTGGTGTAATGTACCTTACCCTTAACCAGCTCTCTACTGATGAGGTGATGGCCTCTCCACTTCATGAAACTTACCTAATCAATAAGGAGCTAGGTTAATCAATGGCTAGCCCATTAGCCCCTCTGGCTCACAGATGGAGACCGATGGCTCCTCTTCACGCCCCTCCCCTCTCTCCCCCTGTGTGTGTGGTGCTGTACTGGTTTTAGTGTGTTGAGGGCAACCCTAGAACAGAGAAGCACAACGGGGATACTCCAGTCTTGCTATCCAAACACTCATACACATACACTGGTTTCAGGCCAGGTTGTGGGCACCGGGAAGAGGGGCAGGCTAGATCCTGGCTTCCAGGAGAAATGCAGGAAATGAGTATGGTAGCCAAACAGGAAACACTGGACAGAAATAGTGCGTTCAAAACACAAGCTGACACACATAGACCTGGGCTTACTTGCTGTGAGAGCTGACCCCAAAGCTTCTGGATGCTAGCCGAGATTTGGTTTCCTTAGATAAGGAGGTGGTTCTTCACCATCACCAAACTTGGCAGAAATTGCTTGCACAAGCATGTAAATCACCCTCCGACATTGTTCTTTTTAAAGGTTAGTGAGACTGCAAAGTCCTCCGTGACTTTTGTACTCAACCTTCCTTGTCCAACCCACATTTTTTTTCAGTTTCTTTCCTGTGGACTCATGAGGTAGAGGATGCATTTCCTGATCAGTGATAGATCTGCATTTCCTGTTTGTAATGGACACTTAATTTATCTTTCTGTTTCTTCTTCTTTATCTTAATCTCTCACTCTCTCTGTTTCTTTCTCCTCTTCTCTCCTCTCTGCTTCTCCTCTCTTGATGTCCTGTCTCAGTGTCAGTTCTCTGGGGAGGTTTAGGGCCTGCCTGTCTGTCAGCAGACCTCTCCTGGGTACACAGGGTCCCAGACGGTCTAAGTTGGGCCAATGTGCTCCCCTCCCTTTGTCTCACATCAGCCTCACCCCCACCAGAGAGCTGATGAGACCCAGAAAGGCCAGAGAATATAGGGAGTACCAGTACCAGTATTCTGTGCTGTTTTAGAAATAGAAGATAGCTCATTCAAAACTGAAAGACATATGAATGGTGAGCAGAAAAGCACAGCACGTAGATAGAATGGAGCTAGCTTGGGTCTTGGTGAAAAGGTTGGTGAGTCTGACTGATCTCCTGGCTTTGGTTAAGGCCAAGAGTTCTGAAGCCAGGGAGATCTTTCTGTCAAATAACAAGTGAATCCCACTCAGTGCTTGGTTCATCGCTGGAATATAATCTTTGACACCTACATCACACACACGCACATGGCTTGCTACAATTCAAGCAAAGGATTACGAACAATAGTACTACGACAATCCATTCAGGGACCATTGTCAATGCACCCTGTAAAGCTGAAGTACTTACTGTGTGATACTCCTCGCCATCATGGAGTATGCCATTTATTGGCATTTCATTCTTCATTTATAATTTCTTTGAGTTATTACGACCTGTTATGATAATTGTTTGATCAATTGGATCTGAGGGAACATAATAAAACTTTGCGTCCTTGATATTGCATGTTCAGCTTGTCTTTTGTGTACGTTCTGCTAGAGCCATGTCCAGGCACATTCTCCGTAAGGCAACTTCAGGCCCTTGGCCTGCCAATGCAGGAAAGGCTCCACTTTAAAGAGTCTGCTGCCCCTCTGTCAAACATTAACCCTGTCCTGCAAAGCCAATGCAACCCAAGGAGGCTCTTTGATCCCTTCTCCTCTCAAGCTTTCAATCATTGACTGATTATGAGTCAGTCCCATTGGAAAGCCCCTGTAAGCGCAGTCCCTGCCCACTCACTCACTTATCATATTGACTTACCTTTCAGTCTCACCAGTGGTCTAATAGAGCAGCAGAGACCTCGTGGCTGGAGAAGCGAGCAGGTGACTGAATAGTCTCTGAAATGCTAAGGTGAAGGGAGCTGGTCTGTTAGGGGCTGGGGACTGAATAGTCTCTGTTGAAATGTTAAGGTGAAGGGGGATCAGTCCGTGGTAAAGGGAGCCGGTCTGTTAGGGGCTAGGGACTGAATAGTCTCTGTTGAAATGCTAAGGTGAAGGGGCTTTCAGTCCGTTAAGAGGCAGCTGAACAGTTACTCAACGGTTACTGAATGGTTTCAGAGCACTGGCCCTGCTTGGTAGTACAGGATAGCTCGCCACTGTGAATGTGTGTGTGAGGGTCCTTACTGGCCCACTGAGTGTCAGTCACTCTCTCTTCACCCGGTCAAGGCTTAGCCCGCTTTGATATCAAAGCCGTTTTTAATGTTGAGGTCACATGACATTGGCTTGCACTCAGGCTATGTTTTCATCAGGTTATGCTCAGGTGCACATATGACTGGTTTTGTATCACATGTCAAATTGCACCAGTTAGTGTGTGCACGCGCATGTAGCCATCCCTGACAGCACGCCTCTCACTATGTCTGTACGCCTCGCACAGAATCGGGTCAGGCTGAGTGACTGCCTCCTGTCTGAATCTGTGTCTAAAAAAGGAGAGGAGGAAAGAAGACAACAGCCGGCAAGGGAGAGGGGGAAAAAAAGCAGGGGATTGTGCAGCTAGCTCGGGTTTAGTCTGTTTGGTAATGAGGTCTCTTATCTGCTGTGGCTAAGAGGGGGACTCTGATAATGAGAAATAAGAGAGATATAATATCTAGTTGTGTGTGTGCACTCAAACACTTGGGCTTCCACTTCACTTTGTGGTGTGCGCTGTGCATGTGTCTCTGCATTAATGTGCTTGTGGGCATTAGTCCTAGAGGTTCTGCGTGCTTGCTCAGTGTCTGTTTACATAGATGTGCCAAGTCTATACCTGGATCCCGGTATGTCTGTCAGGACCTGCTTTTTGTTCTTACTTGCCTGCTGTGTGTGTGTGCGTGCGTGCGTGCGTACGTGCTTGTGTGTGTCGTTAACTCCACTGGAGCCCTGCTGAGCCCTGCTTTCAGCCTTGGTGAGTCAGATATGAGTCTACCCACCTTTCCTCTGGTGGGCGGGTCAGAGTCAAGGCACACAGACAGCCTCAAAGAGCACATGTGGACCAAGCCAGAGTCCAGACGCAAAACACCATGTAGGACTGGGGATCCCACCATCTGAGTGTAGGACTGGGGATCGCATCATCTGACTGTAGGACTGGGGATCGCACCATCTGACTGTAGGACTGGGGATCCCACCATCTGACTGTAGGACTGGGGATCACACCATCTGACTGTAGGATTGGGGATCCCACCATCTGACTGTAGGACTGGGGATCCCACCATCTGACTGTAGGACTGGGGATCCCACCATCTGAGTGTAGGACTGGGGATCGCACCATCTGAGTGTAGGACTGCGGATCCCACCATCTGAGTGTAGGACTGGGGATCGCACCATCTGACTGTAGGACTGGGGATCCCACTATCTGAGTGTAGGACTGGGGATCGCACCATCTGACTGTAGGACTGGGGATCCCACCATCTGAGTGTAGGACTGGGGATCGCACCATCTGACTGTAGGACTGGGGATCCCACCATCTGAGTGTAGGACTGGGGATCGCACCATCTGACTGAACAGTCTTTGAAATAGTAACCTTTGTCACACCCTTTCCTCACATGGTCGCTCTTACAACATGACTGTCTTCATTCAGAGGCATCGTCCTCTGTGGAGTGGCCGTTCACTAAGCCTGTTCCATCTGTATACATCTACATTCGGTTAGTATGGATGTTTCCTCTGAGTAGTCTACGTTATTGTACATCACCTCCCCCTACTACACAGAATGAAACAGGATTAGATGGCCTTGCTCATTGATTTTGGTTTCCACCAATCGTGATAATTAGGGGTGGGGTTGCTCTGATTTCAACAGCCGTGAAAATGTACAAATAATTGACAAATAATTTGACGATTAAGAACAGTGACATCAGAATCGGTTGCAAAGGAAGTAATGGCTTGCTGTCCTTGTTTTGTTCACATGTTTACCCAGTCTGGCCGCGCCGCTAAAGCTTTCTCCCTTAGGGGTGTGCACACAATGGCATGAATCAAAAATAACCATACACCTCAGATACATGCCCAGGTAGTCCCTTGAGATGTTCTTTACAGGTTGAACATGAAGGCTTTGAAGCCTGTGTTTCTGTGAGTAGAGCAGACATCAGACCAGTAGCTTGGAGAGCTCTATCCTGTGTTTCTGTGAGCAGAGCAGACATCAGACCAGTAGCTTGGAGAGCTCTATCCTGTGTTTCTGTTAGGAGAGCAGACTTCAGACCAGTAGCTGTGGAGAGCTCTCTATCCTGGGGGAGAGCATATGCTTACTGGAAGTAGGCCAAGAGTGAGGGGAAGCTGATAAATAAATAAGACCCATTTCTCTTGCCCTCCGAGATGAGCTGCATATGAATGGAGGACTACGCCGGTCGCCCTCCTTTCCGTAGAGAACAGGTTGTTATGGTGGTTGATGAGTTCTCCCGTTGTGCTGTAGGTGGCCGTGGTGAAGATGAAGAACACGGAGCGTGTCTACGCCATGAAGATCCTCAACAAGTGGGAGATGCTGAAGAGAGCTGAGGTGAGTTCCGCCAAGTCACACTTTAATGGAGTCAGTTGCATAGTGAGGTTTTCTCAATCAGGTAAGTATTTTTAATGAATGCCTGTTGCCACCACAGCTAGTGGTACCTTGCATAGTTTGCCCCTAAATCTGCAGACCAATGTGAAGGTGGCGGTGGCAGCAGCAGTAAGAGCAGCAGCAGGGGTTTTCAGTGAAGGGAGTGCTCCACATCTTGACCTAGTTTCAGGCCCCGCAGGCTCTGACAGTATGGGCCGCCCTAGGCTCCGTCAGCCACACAGGCACATCCATAGGCCTCTGGCATGCTAACGGAAACACACCCACAGCTTTGTCACTAATGGTCAGTAATCCCCCAATCCCTGACTGTATGTGCTGGGCGGGGCTTAGCACAAGAGCAGGACGGCATTCCAAACATCTCCAGAGGGAAACGGGAGACCAAATATTTGACATGGCTATACTGGAATGTTGGACATGGCACAGCAGATTGGCTTTCGGTTGCCAGTCACTACGGAAGCTACTGGAGTCATACTGTACATCGCTATTGAATTCTTCAGGGGGAGATGACGTGACCATTTGTTAAAACAGAATTTAGTGAGATATATAGGTAGAGAGATTGAATGGTTTGGCATTATATATATATATATATATATCACTAGTATATTTTCCATACGGTCAGCATTTTAAATAATAATATATATATATATATATATATATATAT
>JAVQIZ010171988.1:0-14268 GCA_036023535.2 Galaxias brevipinnis | reverse complement strand
GTTCAAACCCCCCCCCCCCCCCCCCCAACCACCCCACCACTTGCCTTAGCTTAGGTTTTAAACAGCGGCTCGGCGAACTGTGAATAAACAGGCAGCCTCTGTCTGTGACTTCCTCTTGGACGTGTATTGATGGCCATTGTGACACTGGCTCCTGGGGTTAAGTCCACGTTGTCAACACGCGTGGGCAGACAGAAGACAAATGACTCCAAATAGGCCATGCATTGTCTCGTACACAGACACTGGGACAGGGGTCAAACACCCAGAGCTCTTCTCCAAGCCCAAAGGGTTGCTGGTGAATCCTTTAGCCGTGTGTGCAAATGTTTCAAAGAACTCTACGTCTGAAATATATCAAAGTGGTAATTGTACCTCATGCCCTTCTGAAGATGAAAGAAAAAGGCTAATTTGTTGAGATTGTGGTGTTTTTATCTTTTGATCACATTTGAACTTAATTAGGAACAAAAAGGGGAGAGGAGTAGTATGTTGTAATGGTTAGAAATAGGCAAGCATGGTGCAGTGATTAAGGACACCTTGAACTCGCTCTTGTTGTAGAATGGACAGTAATTCAATTTCAGGTCTTTTTTTTCTGAATCAAATCACATTCAGATTTCCGTTTGACTTGGATAAAGCCAAGACAAATTGGTTGAATTGGTTAGTGCTGCCAAATGTGGTAGGAAAGTTAACAGTGATAAAGGCACATTCAAATTTAATTGTGTCATGTTGTTCTGATAGAAGGTATTTTTTTCTTATATATAGATATGCAATTTATAGTTTTTTATAGTTTTTTTATAACATTTAATGGCATAATGACAATATATCACATGAAAAAATGTACATATTAGTCTGCAATTAGTCTGTAAAACTGTATAAAAACCCAGCTGACATTATTTGTAAGATCACAACATTTAAACGTAAAGCCTCTCACTCTAATGTAATTGTAAACCAGGAGAATGGGGTCATGTGCCTTTTCTCTCTGCTGGAGAATCCTTGACCTTTTTGAAAGGTGATGCCTAAATTTAGCATGGTTCAGTGGGATTAGGCGACGGCAGGGACGTTCAACAGAAAAGTGAGTTTGACGATTACAGTACTCAATGGACTTGATGAGTATTGAGTACTGTCTTTGAATATTGACACCAGAGATATTTGAGCAATTGAAACAACAAGCTGCCCAACTGGAAAATGTATTTTCATTAAGCTGACAGCTTTTTTCAATGAGGTGATAATAATTTTTATTGTTCTAATAAAGTTTGTCTATGTTAGATTAAAAGTGTTGATTTAAAGGGTCTTTTTAAAGTCTGCAATGCAAGATGCTTGAACATTTTTAATTGTCTACTTACTGAAAGCAATACTTTTAGAAAGCATATACCTTTGACCAATATATCTAATAATTTATTCCCTCCTAGTCCACTTAATCTGTAACTACGTCTTTATCTTTTATGCCTTTTAGCTTTTCAATCTTCTAATAGATGGCCTATTTGCAAGCAGGAACTTTTTCCTCAGGTTAGTTAGGCATTTATTTTCTCCTTAAATGTTTGTGTATGAAATGACATCATGATGTTGTTCATCATAAAAATTATATTCATTATTTTACATATTGATTCAATAATACATATGTTTTTAAATTATTAGATAATTTTTTGTATTTAATGATTTTTTATTTAGTTTAATTGGATCAACGTTAGATAAACCACTGCAAAAGCAAACATGTAGCTTTTAAAACACTTTGCAATTATCACATTGCCTCCCTGCGTACTCAAATGAACTACAGGGAAGTTGAATGTTTGTATCATCACAGCCTTCAAAAGAACAACTGCAGCAAGACATCTCTCGCTCTCATTTAGTGTTAGTTCAAGCATGAACTATTTGAGTTCAGCATGTTCGGTTTGTTCGGCCATCTATAGCCTCTTTGCAAGGAGTAGGTTGACCAACAGGTGTCTTTCTGCAAAGTGGAGCCAGTCCCTGTGTCCCCAAGTCAAGGGGATTCGGTCTTTAAAGAGAAAGGGCCAGCGGTTGAGTACAGGATGTTCTCAATAGCCTGGTCTGACCTGGTAAAAATGGGAGCTACGCGGCTGTCACTTCAGGGGCCCTCCCGGGGGACAGAGTGTAATTACGGGAGTAAGGCCCTGGGGCCACATCAAATCCACTCTGAGCACTCTGAGCCGCCCACTAATCACAAATCACCCCCCCAACCCTCTCCCCCCTCGGCACAGGGGATGGTTCCCCTCAGAAACTGAACCGAAAACCTTTTAAGGGAAAAAGGTCAGGTTTGAAGGTAACTCGGGAATCGTCAGATTGCGTGTGTGTGTGTGTGTGTGTGTGCTAAAGCATGAACTATTTTAGGATATAGTTATCTTATGGTTCAACTTCGCTTAGACGGAGAAGTACATGTTCATTGCGTTGCCTGGTAATATATAATAATTATTATAAAATATGTGTCCAGAATATGCTGAGACGAACACCGTCTGTCTCAATCTGCCAGAACGCTTACCTGCAGTCATTAGATTGGCTTTGCTTCGATTGTGAGTGTAACTAACCAGAGTAATCAAAACTTATAATTGGTCCGTGTTGTTCCTCTGCCCATCTTTGTTGTTTTGCACCCTCTGTGCTACACAAGGCTGAAACTCACCATGATAATTGGCCCGCCTGGTGAAGATAATTACTTAAATGACAAAGAGCTGCTGTTAAGATAGCTACAGTTATGGGCTTATTTGTGGCTGTGACATCAAAAGAGACAATTCCGATTAATTAGTAGTGAAGAGTGAGGCACAAAATAGTCAAAGTGATGCGGTCCACAAAGTATTTTCTTGCGGTTTCAAACTCGTCCCGGGGAGTGGGAAGTTAACAGAATAAACAAAAAACTTATGAGAGAATGTATTTATTTTTCACAGTGGCCTAAGGGCAGTATCAGTGCACTTTCCTTGGAGAGATAGCCACACGCATTATTTTCTTGGTATTTTGACTCCATTTTGTTTTCATATTGCAAAAAAAGTCCCCCGGATTCCTCCAATCCCCTGCCCCCCCACATAGTCTTTCCAGCGCCATCAATTTTCTTTATCATATCACACTTCTTTCTTTATCCTTCTTATCTCCTTCCACCACTCCTTATCTCTTACTATCATCCATCCATCCTCCTTTGTCTCTCTATTCCCCTCTCCTCCAAACCACCGGGGCCTTCAAGGTCTCCTTAGATCACGTCACTGTGGGGCGTCCCATCTGGTTCCAATCCCTTGCAATTAACCAGGCCAGCTTGGGAATGTTGCTCTCTCTCTACATTCCCCTCCATTTTCTCCCTCCCCACTGAACTTTCTAGTCTGTTTCTCCTCTTGTTTTCCTACATGTTACACCATTAATTAGAAAATATTCATTCTATTGTGTGTCTCCCCAAATTAGTTGGAGTTTTTCTTCTGCCTGCTTGGGTGGGCTATTTTGCTGAGGATGATACAGGAAGGCTTGTTACAGAAGGTCTCCGAATAGATATGCAAGTAAAAACATTCCTCCACAGAATCTTTAATCAAACTGAGAACTGTGATCTTGCTCAAAATAAAAGATCTGCACAGCAGCTCAGATTCACTGAAGAAGAAAAATAAAAATGCAATAATTTATTCATCAAAAACAGCACATGCCAGAATGCCAGATACTATTTAAATGATGTGTACACAGTAGATATATTTATGCAGTCTGGGCTGTGGGTCTGCAAAAGTTATGTTGTGTTTTTCTTGGTAACCATACAATAACCAAGTGTTTTTATTCCTTTTCACAAACGGCGGCTTTTCCCACTCCATGCTCCGCTTGGCCATAAATCCCAGCCTTTCGGAGGAAATTGCTCAGAGCTCGGACACCGCCATCGCCAGAGGAGAAAGTGGGAAGGGAGAGGAAGTTCCTTATGTTCCTTGGGTTTTCTTTAAGCCAGGACACAAGCCTCAGCAAAGCCTTCTTTAGCTACGTTCCTGAAGCTGGGGAGTTTCGTAGATCCAGCATTCAGATGCCACCAGAGGTTTTCTCACTGCTGAGAAGAGTTGAACTGTGGCTATAAACTGTGGCTATTCATACGCTTTCTTAATGTTTTTTTCATATTTGCATAGCAGAGGAATACTGTTCCATATTCACACAAACAAGAAAAAAGTGTTACATATAAAAACATTAACAACTAATGTAAATATGTATGGTAAACATGAGCTATACACTTTAGATGTTTAGTTGTTTTTTGCTGTTTATTTTTGCTGTTAATTAAAACCAAGGTCAGGAGATTATTGCAAACAAGTTATATACCAAGAACCACTTACTTTGTACAAAAACAAAATGGTGTTAGCTTCACATTTATCTATGAATTATTAAATTAGTGGGAAAAACTACAAATGTCCTCTCTGGCTCAAGTGGACCGTATAAAATAAGACAAAAGACACTCAAAACGTGCCCACTGAATGTTACAGTGGTTAAACACAAAAATGCTTTTCTCTCGACACCATTCTGGTCTAAGGAGGAAAGATCAGGCACACATGACTCCTAATGATCCCTTTACAAGTGAAGCTCAGACGTGTTTGTTTGGATTGGAGAGCCAAAGCCTACACAATGTGAGGGTCCACTCATGCTTTCATACCTAGCCAAGGCTCCGCTCTCTTCCTCTCAACTCAAGTGGTCGGTAATTTAGTATGGAGTTTGTGTATTTGTACAACACCGGTAGCCTTGGGTTAAGCATAAATTATGCATAACCCATGAATTTTATTTAAAATTAATTAGCCGGGCTCGTAGGGTCGAGTCATTTGCCAATGGAAACAGAGGGAGGAAGGAAAAGAGGGAGAGAGAGAGATAGAGAGAGAGAGGGGGAGAGAGAGAGAGGGAGAGAGAGAGAGAGAGAGGTGGTTAGTGGTGTGCTGTAGTGGCAGCTGTGACTTTGCTGCCCGTTTTCTCTGCGCTCACCGGGAGAAGATGAATAGTTAATGGAAGGCCTTTGGGCTGTGGAAATGCCCACAGCGGCCCTTTTCACAGTACAGGAAAGCAGGGCTTATTGTCGGAGCAGTGGACTCTATCATGGAACAAGACTCCTCCCGTTCCCAAACCCCCCAAATCCCAACCTCATTACCTAGGTAAGGAAAACACTGCCGGCATTTGGAGTGCAGGCTTGGCTGTACCTGTTCTATATTTTACACCTCCTTAATGGCACCAGCGACTAATTCACATATACAGAATTTCACACCCGAGTCTCCTTTCTGCACACTCGCTCCTCGACACGTATGATCTTTAAATAGGAAAGGAGTCGGGTCAATTTTTCAAATGTGCCATGGCATATTATCTTTGGCAAGGCGAGTCAAATCCGTCAAGCAATTAGCTCAAGCTCGGCGACGCTATGCAAATCATTGGACTCGTTCAGGGTTAGGCTGATTCCTCTCTAGGCAATTAGCCTCCTTCATTAAATAAAAATTCTAATCAGCCATTGGATCGATAGTGTAAATCATCATGCGCTGGGAGCCCACTTAGGAAAGTTGCATCTTACTCCGGAACACTGCATTGGCAAAGTCATCAACCATCTACGCCTGATGAATTAATGATTCTGAGAGGAAAGGCGTAATTCAAGAGGGCTTTTATATGAATTGAGCAATTGTGCACAATATGTGTACACAGTATGATATGCCGCAGCAAGCCATTTCATTTAACATAAAACACTTTTGTCATACAGTTTCATTAGGATTTGGTGGACACAACATGACTTCACTCTAAGCCTTTGGGGCATACAAAGTCTTGTATAACATTGGGGTTGTAACTAGTGTTTTCATTCCTGTAAATCTGTCTTTAGAAAAAGGACTTGAAACTAATTGAGGCTTGATTAAGCAGAACTGAATCATTTTGGTCTTTTATTACAAGGGATTACTAGACAGAAAAAATACACTCCAATATTGGTTCAAGTGGTCTTAGGAATTACTTTCATTATGACTTAATGTACTTAATGTTGTAATTGCAGGCAGGAAAAGTTGTCACTGGCTGGAAAGAATCCTGTAAAAGTTTGTGCTCACTTTAAGTAGACCATCAATAATGGAGGCATTTAGTCCTAGCTGGCATTGGTCAGGTTTGACCCTTACCTCACAGAGACCAGCTACTCAGAGAGGCTCTGGGGGCCAATTACTCCTCAACAGAAACTAAGTGCCTTTTCCACGAGTCCGCTGTGACACACACACACACAAACACACACACACACACACACACACACACACACACACACACACACAGAAACACACACACACACACACACACACACACACACACACACACACAAAGACACACAGCAATATACACTGCTGGAATTGTGAATGCATGCCTAGATGCCAATGACACATCTTCTGTGTACAGCATACAGTGCAGAGCATCGACAGCATCTATTTTGTTTAACTTGTGCTCCTGAATTGACTGAGGAAATATACTCTGAACATGTTATCTATGCTCCTAAGTCAATTGTGAGGGAGATCCAGTCATTTTAGACCTCAGTAGAAAAGTGTATAGTATGCCAGATACATCCTTCTCGTTAGGGAAAACACTGTTTGGAAACGGCAGCACGGGAGCAACGCAAACGTCAATAAAAATGATTAGCTAACCTTCTACCTCTGCATACTGCTCGCCTCTGCTGTTATAGCATGACAACTGGAAACGATAAAAATAACCCTCAGATGTCGCTTACCCTCTGAAGAAACTGTAGGTACAGTGCTTCCTTGACTTGGAATGTCAGCACTGCTCGGCCTCTTATTGATCGACAGAGTGGAAAATCCTGCGGAAAGGTCATCAAAGGCGTCACTCTTCTCACCTCGGCTTTCACACCTCGAGCTCATTCCTCGTTCGAAGTTTTACCTGCAAGCTTGATTTTCTTTTCACACCAGGTATGGTCCCTTGAACCTAAACATAGCCTTTGAATGCCATGGCACATATCAACCAATCCACTCAATCGCTGTTGCACGTCAGCAAGAGAGGAAATGGAGAGTGTTATGAAATGTATGTTGAAATGCCCCTGCCTTGATATTAACCAGACGTCTTGTTTAGGTATGTTGATGGATGGAGTTGTGGGGTTTTTACTCCACTCAGTGATTCCAATACAGAGATCCGGAAAAGAAGAATCACTCTTGATAGTATCATGTGAAAAACTTACCAGATTAAATAGACACAGTCATTCTTTTGATTCATATTGCGGTTGCCTTTGCGGCAGAAGAGAAAAGTAGTAATGAAAACCAGGGAAAGAGGAGAATTGATCTGGTGTTTCTCAAATTAGCTAGGTGGCCCAAGAACAAACAGAGTCAGGAGTTCTTCCTTCCACAATGTTTCCCAGAGCAGGAAATTAGGACAGATTGTCTGAATTTGCGTGTCGTGTCCCTTCATTTTGAACAGCGAGTCCTGTCGCTTTATTTCAAAAGCACATATGGAGATTTATTACACTGGTCCAGGGCCCTAGTGAGCAATTCGTTTTTCAGAATTTGTCTTTCTCGTTTAATTCAGTTAGGTACAATCTGGGGGTTGTTTCCTTTTAGAACAGGGCTTTGTTACCTGACTGTTTACTGATGGACTTGAGCCTGTTTCTTTTTGACTCATGCCTCAAATCTGCCTTTTGCCAAGTTTTGTAAAGAAGCCATTTATTTGCAAAAGCTTGGTACAAAGTACTCTTACATTGATCATTTTTAAGGGAACATGAAGGCTACACTGGTCATGTTCGGTGTATCACACTTCTTCCAGGTTGCAGCAGCAGTCGTGGTGTTCCTGAGGACCCCAGTGCAGTGTGACTGGTTGATTTGTGCTGCATTTATGGAGCTGCTGATAGCGTGTCAGCAAATTCTGGCGGAGCACTAGATCATATTTGCCTATCAACGATAAGCACAGATCTGGAGCAACAAGTCTGCAGTTGGAGAGTTAGTGGTGTTTGAGTTATGCTCATGGGTTGTTTAAATGAAAATGCCATTTCACTTCTGAATGATTTGTTTTGTTCCCCATCTGAGACTAAGTGGTTAGTAGCATAGAAGTTAGATTTATCAATGTGTAAGCTACTTTTTTTGTTTTATTCATTTTGGATGAACAATGCATTTGATATATTTTACAGAAACTACACCGCTGTTAACTTAAGCCCATACAGTTATGTCTGAACGGTTAGAAACAAATCCAAACATTTATACACTCGGAAGGAAATGGTTTATTTTTTGACATTCACCTCTGAGTGTGACCTAGCCTCCTTTTTTACTCCACGTAGCTGGGAAGTGACTCTGAAAAGAGTGCAGAGGGCGGCCCTGCTTCTTTCTCCTGTGCTTCACATGGACTTTACAAGTTGTAAAAGAGAGAGAAAAAAAACACTCCGTGTCCCCCCCTGTGGACCACCACGACAGCTGTTTCTAATTCCTACGTGAAGTCTGAGGTGAGGGCTGTTTACGTTGCTATCAGCACATATCAGTGACACCAACGCAAAATTATTTTGTATGAAGAAGAAAAGGAAAAAAAAAAAGTGTACAAAATCCCACCCTGAAAAAACGAAAGAAGCTGCCCTGGCGGTCTTAGAAGCAGCTTGAGACATCGCCAGAGAAATTCCTTCAGACATAACAGAATTTTACGACGGGGACAGCCCTATGAAACTGTCCATGCTTGACGTTCTCCAGCATAGGGTCAGCTGCAGAGCCACAGTTTTGTTCATATTTGTGTCATATTGAAGTTCACGGAGCCTGTGATTGTTATCTACGAGGGGAAAGCCATTTCTGGCCAGACTTTAACAAGGTTTGCAGTACCATGACTGTCAACTAGATTGTGACGAGTGGGGTCGCAAGTCCCACTGTAATCTGTTAAGGTAACCAACCATGAGCAGAATACAGTGACGATTCGAAATGATTTATAACTTTCCTATGAGGACAAGGAATGCTAGACTAACAGCTTTGTCAGTACCTACAATGCAAACCTCAGAATATGAGCATAATATGACAGAACATGTCTTGATATTCAAAGAGGTTCAGAATTAAACCAACCAAATGTGAAATGTTTAATTGATATATCACTAAAGCCTCCTCACATTGGTGTGACAAAAAAGTGCCCTGTACATGTGAAATACAAAGTGAGGACAGTGATAACTACTGAAGCTGACCATAAGTACGTTTACAATGAAGACTATAGTATGTAAGTGTTTACATTTTATATTTTTTATGAGGAATCTGCCACAATTAGGCCCTCGTAAGACTGAAAACACATATCACAAACCAAAATGGTAAGGTAATGTTAACAGGAAGAATCCATGGCTTAAATTGTTTCATTTGTTTATTTATCAGCATATTAGAATCAGTGAAAACTCTTTCTTTTAATTTCCACGTAGTAGAGTATCAGGAACTTCAATGTAGCTAATATTACGCCAACTCAACAAACTGTTTTTTTGCTGCTCACAGAGATATGCAAACTGCACCCTCACTGAGGAGCCAAATTAGCAGTTCCAAGGGGCAATCTGCAACGCATCTCCACAAATAGCCAATAACGGCAACATATCAAACCAAACAACATTAAAAAGAAGACAAAACAAAAAATCTAAATGGAGGACTTATCTCTAATGGGCAATATTTTAGGTAATGGGACAGTTTGTCTTGCGCCTGGAGGTCCATTTAATTACTTAAAGATATGGGTTGCGATATGGCATGACCGTGTTTCATGGTTAATTGCATTCATTTTGTTTTAGTGCGTTCAATTTGACATGAGACATTCCACATCTGCCGCAGTCAGTTTGTTTATGCGGTCTAACGACCACATTTTGGCTGTTGGAAAACAGGTAAACAAAGAACACAGGCTGCATGTGATTACTCAGGCACACCCTTACAAAATAGCACACTTGTTTAGTGTAATTGCCATCCTATTGCCTTTTTAATTGTTTTAATTCTCCTTCCAGAACAAAGATTTTTTTTTTTTACTTTGCCAACACGTGTATAATTGAGGATGGATGAGCATCTCTCTCTCTCTCTCTCTTTCTCTCTCTCTCTCTCTCTCTCTCTCTCTCTCTCTCGCTCTCTCTCGCTCTAGCCCTTTAGTCTAGCTTCTTAAAACCACATTTCCCAATCATTGTTTGTTTTAAATCGTTATGTGTGGTTGACATCCATGGAGGTTCAGTGGTCACGTCAATGTTGTCCATCTAGGTCCTGCATACTGATGAATATCCCAAGCCACTTTATAAATCTAACTCAGCCAGCCACCTCCCAGCCATTGCTGTGGAATATCAAATTCATCCTTAGGTTTTAGTTATCAGACCAAGTGTTAGTTTCCTTCCTCTCTTGGGAACAAATGTGTCTGGAAATGGAAGGGCTCATCGTGTGTTGTAATAAGAGGGCCCTTCATACCAATCACTTTGCGCTGGAGATGGAGTGGCTTTCTTTGGATAATATTGCCTACCTGCTACAAGTGGATGATTAGGATCTTTACAAAATGGACACTTACTGAACGCCATGCAGCACAACACACGCTCTTACCCCCCCCCCCCAACACACACACACACACCTCCTTCGGGACCCACACTGTACACATACACACGCACACGCACGTACAATCCACTGCTATCCCTATCTCCTTCTCACGCACCAGATTGATAAGCACTCCCTCCGTTACTTTCCCATAATTTGTCTGCTGATGTTTATGCCTCCCTGCCTGTCCTCTGTCCAGAGCACATCGTCTTATACTCGTGTTCCTGTGTTTCTGCTGATGCAGAAGGCCTTGCTGCAGAGCCCCGTGGCAGACCTTACAAAACCCAGACATTTTCCCCTCACTCCTGACATGACTTGGCAGATGGAGGAGGCTCAAAACTCTCACATACTCGTCGTGCCAAGTAAATTCCATGGCTGCTTCCCAGCTTTGTGATACATGACCATAGCCTTTTGTTTGTGTGTGTTCACATATTCATATTATCTGATCGCGAGTGCTCGTGCGCGGGCTTGAATGTTGTGTGTGTGTGTGGCTGTGGCTGTGTGACCAGAGAGCACATATCTAGACGGAGCTCCCCGCATGTCCCCGGCCCTTTCTCAGACAGAGCCCATGCCGGCTGACGTGCCGTAATGACAGGGTCCCGCGGCGCGGACGAGGGCCACGTCTGCTCCATCCGTAGGGGCCTGGTTGCTGCCTGCGCGGCCCTCGGCCGGGGGCCCCCGGGGTAATAGTCCCCATGTGTGGCGCACTGGGGCGTATCCCGTGGGGCACCATGCACACAGGAGGCCACTTGAAAGCCTATCTGGATGTAGTAGCAATCAGGGCCGGGGCGAGCACACTGGGGAGTAATCTGTTCCAGCTTTTGGAGCGTGCCGGGGTCGGGGGGAACGGGGACGAGGGCTGGCAAGGGAGGTCGGGGGCTTCGCTTTGGGGAAAGGTCACGGCGAGTCAAACGGTAAATACTGTCTATCCCCAAAGCTCTGGTGCTATTCCAGTACACGTCTTAGACCCATCCTGTAATATGGACGAGCCGGGTCGGCAGCCTGTGGCCGGGCCGCCTCACTGTAATCCCCCCCCTCTGAGTTATGGGAGGCTGGTTGACTTCCAAGGACATGACATACAGTGTGAGTGGGCAATGCCTGTGATCCAATAAAGGTTTGAGTCAGGCAACAAATTCCCTGTAGACAGCTCCTAACCATTTGTAAGATATACCCAGTACATCAACAGACCTTCCTGCGGCTTAAACACAGAACCTAAAACTACACAATGCAATGACATATTACATTCAATTGTAATATTATCATAATCATAATTAAGTTAAACTGTTAGAGTAATAACATATTTGTCCGTCTTACGTGTGTAGAGTGACGTGTATTAAACAATGCTTCACGTCACCGCATTGTTCTGTGGATTCCTTGCCACTCCGATATGGCGCCCTGTAAACCAGCCCAGACAAGGTTGCTCTACAGACATGGAGCGATTCACCTCTCCGGTGTCAGCCCATCCTTTCCTCAAGGAGAAGAAGAAGATGAAGAAGACGGAGCGGGAGAAGAGGAGAGAGTGTAATCAGGAGGCAGTGACCCAAAGGAGGTCAAGCCGAGCCACAGGGAGTTGACTAATGAAAAGTCCAATCAGCACGGGAGGACCGCCATTACAAGGAGCCCCGGGCTTTGATGGAGAGATGGTGGGTAAGGGGGGAGGAGAGAGAGAGAGAGAGAGAGAGAGAGAAAGAGAGAGATGGAGAGAGAGAGGGAGGAAGGAAAGGGAGGAAGAGTGATGGAGAGAGGGCAATACAGAGAGAGCAAAAGAGAGAGAGAGGGAGACGGAGAGAGAGACAGAGAGGAGAGTGAAAGAGGGGGAGAGGGAGAAAGAGAGAGAGATGAGCAGAGAGCACGTCCCTGGAGAGCTCTCCGTTACCCCCATCCTGATTGGGAGACGGAGTAGCAGATTGATACACTCCCTGGCTGTGTGGTTCCACGAGGACAGTTGGAGCCAAACGGGGAGGTTTCAGGAGCGGGGACATGTGTTAATACTTTCTCTCAGCGCTGCTTAATGACGAGCAGACATGCTAATAATTGGTATTTGTTTGTGTTCCTCAATTTATGGGTGTACCGTAATTGATACTGTACCTCAAATTACTTGGAATCCAGCGTGCAGGAAGTTTGACATTTCTGCACTCGGTGTCGGTGTATCGAATTGGTTTTATAGTTCTTGCAAAAGTCAAGTCATGAATTCCAAGGTTTATACCCTACTAATTCTTTTTTTTGACAATACCAGGGTCATAGCTTACGGCATAATACTAGTAGTAATGTACAGGAACCATTTTGCCCATAGTGCCTGTACTAACTTGTTCAAATGTATTTTATACTTATGTGTTATTGTCTGTCTGTATTCGGTGTAATTGATGGATTCTATTGTCAGTCATAGGGCTTTATATTTTATGAGGTAAATTGACAACTAGGATTTGTGATGTCTTGCTTTGCAGTAATTTACACATTTCTTCCAGAGCTGACTTTTCAGTACGTATGGCTGTTTGCTTTCCATACATAACACTAGGAGAAATACAAAACTAAAGTACAACATAACAAAGTCTTAAGGTTCTCTTTAAATACTTGTGACATCTTGGCCATTTGAGCGTATCGAATATATATACATAGACACTTCGATAAACAAATGACAAAGCTGCTTGTCATCATGCAGTAAGCACAAGGCATCTCTATGGCCCCTGTGTTCTATAGATTGACAAAAATGGTGCCGCCAGTGTTAACTTGTGGCTAAAGTGCTGTACGTTTTACTGAGGTAAAAATGGCTGTAGGTGTTAAATGTCCAACAGTTAGATACCCTGTGGGATTCCTAAAAGCCTTGGCTGATTAGTGCACTGGTACAAATCACTGTGCGCATTAGAGGGGTTGGCATAGCTGAAGGACAGGGCCACTTAAACTAACATATTACAGTATATTAGTATTGACGTCAAGTATATACACACACACACACACACACACACACATACACACATACACACATACACACACCATCACGGCATGGTGGGGCAGCACACAAAAAACCTCCTCAGTTGGCTGAGGCACACACACACACACACACACAATCCCAACTGAGCTGTGGAAATGTACAGGGCAAACAGCGAGCTGAAAGCGTTGAGAGAGGGGGGAGAGATGTGAGCGAGGCCGGGCACGGCTGGGGCAAGTGTCTCCGGGCTTCACTGGTGGCCGTTCACAGCCGTGTCCGTGAGCCGAGCCCCTGCTCTCCAGGTGTTGTGGTGGAGTCCCTTCCTGTCTCCCAGCCACATGTGCCCTCCTGTCCTGTCCTGCGGTGTCAACGGCTCTTTCCAGAACAAAAACAAATGGCTCGTTGCTGCTCTCAAGACAAGAATATCTCATTAAAGGCATCTCTCTCTCTCTCTCTCTCTCCCCCCCCCTCTCTGTCTGTCTCTCTCTCCGTCTACTCCTCGTCCAAGGCCTTGTGGTGGTATTGATTAAAGCAGTGTCTTTTTGTCTGCCGCCAGCGCTGTTCCACCGACTGTTGTGAGAGAGAGAGAGACAGAGAGAGAGAGGAAGGGAGAGAGAGAGAAAGAGAGAGAGGGAGGGAGAGAGTGAGAGATATTTATATATATATATAGAGAGAGAGGGAGAGAGATGGTGAGGGAGAGAGGCAGAGATGGATAGAGAGAGAGAGAAGGAGAGAGAGAGAGGGGGGGGAGCGGGGACCGCGCCCAGATAGCGCAGAAAGGAGCTCTGGGGTTAAGCCACCCTTTGCTGTCACGGAAACACTGAACCCTCCCTCCAGGCCAAAATATGGAGCTCTGCTGCTCTGCTGTATTGTGGAACAGCAAAGAATCCCTTTAGAGTCTGA
>JAVQIZ010171986.1:0-10372 GCA_036023535.2 Galaxias brevipinnis | reverse complement strand
GTGTGTGTGTGTGTGCGTGCGTGCGTGCACGCCCTGGAGACTTGTAGCTGAGGAGCTCCCTGGGATCTGGATGTGGATCAGGGGGTGTGGTGGGGGGGTGGGAGGAGGTGACAAGACATGCATTATTTACGCCGAGGAAACACTCATTATCATAGTGAAGTCGAGCACACACCCCCACTTCCTATTTGGCAGCAATAAGGAGCAACAGCTACAGTACCCAACCCCTTGACCTTCCCCTCTCCAGCCTTACAACCCACTACTGACTATGTACTAACACGCTGACACTGGCGTGCACACACAGGTACGCTATAGATATGAAACACGTAGGCACCCGCCCTCACACACGTCCCCCCCCCCCAATCTCTCGTTCAACAGCTCCTTCCCTCTCCATTTTCACCCTCCTCCACTTTCCATCTCGCTCACACTCTCGCCCGCCCCCGCCCCCCCCCCCTCCCAGCCCCGCCGGCCGTCATTAGTTTCCATGGCGACGGTTGGGAGGCATTATTGCCGGCTGAGAAGGGCTCCCGGGCTCCTTTCAGAGCGTCGGCGGCGGAGCCATTGTTCCCAGGGCCGCTCTGAATGGGCACCGGGATCAGCCCAGCACAGGGAGGGCAGAGCGCAGGGCTGGAGCACTTCTTTTTTTTTTGGGTGGCTGGGATGTTTGTAGAGCGAGGGGGGAAGGAGGAGAAGGAGAGGGAGGAGGAGGAGTAGAGAGAAAGAGAGAGAGAGAGAGAGGGGCAGGCAACGTGGTGGGTAGAGTGAGTCACAGAGAGAGGGAGAGAGAGGGAGAGAGAGAGGGGAGGAACAGGAACGTGAGCAGCAGCAGTAGTAGTAGAGTCACGCTGACTGAACGCGGCTCACTACTACGGAAGCACCCAGGCTGCTCAGACAGTGCCTCTCGTACACACACACACACACACACACAGACCGCTGGACTAGAGACCCGGACCGTGCCTTTTGGAGCGTGTGTGTGTCGGCGTGTCGAACCGCAGGAGAGATTTCAGGCGGATTGGGAGAACGAGGAATACACAGGGCAGATGGCATACCGGGTTTAGCTGGTGAGTTCCTACTACCGCTGTGTGTGTGTGTGTGTGTGTGTGGGAGTGTGTGGGTCTGCATAGCGCCAACACCTGGGTACGAGTAGACATATATATCCTTTGCCAAGGCTGTGAACGATGGACAGTAAGGCGTTTGGACTGTGCTTGTGTCTGGTTAGACTGTGTTTACGCCGTCCTTCTCTCTGGGTGTGTGCGTCCGTGCACATAAGCCGCTGTTGATATGCGTAAATCTCTGTGTGGGGCAAACGTTTAGCTTTTTGTATTTTCTTTTTCAGAGCCCCGAGTGCAGACGATGTGTGTGTGTATATGTGTGTGGCAGGGTTAGACCTAGTCTCCTGAATGTGGGCTAATTCTCCCGGTCGTCTGAAAAATGCATGCCGGCTGCCATGTTTTATTGAGCAGCTTACATCGGGGGCAATTTTCTGCCGCCTTGACTCTTTCCCCGCGGTGTTGTCTCGGTGGATCTCCCAGTGGCTCGGAGAGAGAGAGAGGAGAGAGAGAGAGGGGGGTGTTTTGGTTGGTACTCTTCTTCTATCCGCTCGTCAGTTTATCCTGCTCGTGTGGGTAAGAAGGCTGTGAAGGAGATTTCTTAGAGAGAGAGAGAGAGAGAGGGAGAGATATGGGGTTTATAGACGCTGTGACCGTGTTGGAAGGGGCCGTGCGTTTGAACCCCGTCGACCCCCCGCCTACAACATTCCTGCTACCCGGACCGTTTGCGTCGTCTTGACTAATGAAGTGAGCAGTGAACTCTGGCGCGGTGTCCTCTCTGCGGTGACACACACACACACACACACACACACACACACACACACTCACACACTGGCCTGTCCTGTGACACGGAGGCTGTTGGCTGCGAGTCCTCCTGACAGCGTTACAGCTCGGGGTCGATAGGAGCCTATTAAACGGTCGGCTCCAGGAGGGAGGAGCGGGGGGATGGGGGGGTCGTGTCCGAGGTGACACGCCAGAGGGCACGGCCCCGCCGAGTGATGTCACCGCCTTATATTTCTCCCTGTCTGTGAAGATGACTCAAGTCACTACGTTCGGTCCAAGTGGCACTTTGCCGGTGCTGTGTGTGTCCATGTGTGCTAGTGTGTGTGTGTGTGTGTGTGTGTGTGTGTGTGTGTGTGTGTGTGTGTGTGTGTGTGTGTGTGTGTGTGTGTGTGTCAGTTTCTTGTAAGCCAGCCGTAGATTCGTTGCTGTTTATATTCCGCCTCTTCTTTGGCCCGCTCCGGCACGCTATAATTTCGCTGACTAGGGGGGTTGTCTGGAGGAACCGGGAGTCGCTGGGTTTCCATGGTGACCAGCTGCAGCTGTGCAAGCCGTGGTCTCGGTGTGAATGCCGAAGGCAGACACAGTGGCACTGGTTTGTGTGTGTGTGTGTGTTTTTCGCGTTTGCGTGCGACTCCCATCGGCGACCCCTGTGACCTGGGATCAATAGCGAGGCACAGGAGCCAGCGTGGGTGACTCAAGGCAAAGCGGTGGAAGGGAGCTGCGTTTGAGGCTCCAGCCGGTCCCATGACGCACACACACACACACACACACACTCCCTCTCTCTCTTAATCACACGCCTCAGTCAGAAGCCTCAAAAGCCCAGCCCGTCTCTGTGTCCCACGCTTGCCGTGGCAGTGGTGCTCAAAGCAAAGTGCTCTGGTGCTGTCAGATAGTTGGATCAGGTTCACCGTGCCGCGGAACCACGCTCCCTGGCCATCGTTTCTTCCCAGCGACTGATTAGGAGACACCCGGCTGGTTTTAACCTTTCTGCTTCCTGGTTTGAGCGAAGTGGGAGAGGGAGTGCTTCAAGTTGGGTAGAAAGACCTTGGAAAGGAGCCTGTGGGGCTGATGATTGGCTAGACCGCACCGCACACACACACACACGCACACACACACACACACACAGCACACACATGTGCGGGCGCACACACACAGAGCCCAGATTCCAAAGTTAAACAGTCTCAGTGATTAGGCTGCTGCTTCACATAGGTAATTATAGCCATGTCTTCTTTTGTGGGGCTCCCTGCCAGGGCACCTGGGGTCTCCTCCGCTGAAGGACAGGCCCGGGCGTTTCCTGTGGCGCGCAGGGTTTAATTATTGAAATCAGCGGAAAACAAAACGTCCAGAGAGAGTCGATAATGATGCAGCAAGCATTTTTTTTTGTGCATGTCGACATTGGTGCTCAATCACGAAATGTGTGTCTGTGTGTGTGTGTATTTATGTGTGTGTGTGTGGGTGTGGTGGTGGTGGTGGGGGGATGGAGGGTTATTTGTGTGCTTGTCTGTGTGTGTGTTTTTTTTATGTGTGTGTGTGTGTGTGGGTGTGGTGGTGGTGGTGGGGGGACGGAGGATTATTTGTGTGTGTGTCTGTGTCTTCTAGTAGCAGGTTGCCATGCCAGGATGTTAAATGGAGTGTCGTTGTCATAGCAGTCATCCCTGTCCGAGAAGCCTTCTGTGAACTTTCCCTCAGATTCCTCAGTCTAGCTTGTTTAGCCGCTCAAGGGCTCTGTGTGTGTGTGTGTGTGTGTGTGTGTGTGTGTGTGTGTGTGTGTGTGTGTGTGTGGTTAACGTCCGTTATCAGTGTGTGTGGGCGAGGGTCTTTGCATGGCTATGTGTGTGTGTGTGTGTGTGTGTGTCTGTGTGTGTGTCCGTCCTTTTAGCAGCACTCCAAGTTGGGTCGGCCAGTCAGAGAGTGTTAGGGGCTCTCTCGTCTCCGGTGAAGCGTACACGTGTTTGTGTGTCGTCTTTCTGCAAGAAAATGTCTGACTTTCTTTGAAATCTCCACCGTCTGGGCACACACACCTAGCCAAAACACACGGAGAGACATGGACAAAATAGGGGGAAATAAAGCCACAAAACAAAACTTGAGAATGCCATTTAAGAGACCCCACCCCCACCCTCCACCACCTTTTTTTTTGAAGAGACGAGGCCATTAGCTTCTCGTTTCTCCCTTCTCTTTTTCTTTTTCTTTTTTCAAAACCACTCCTCTCTTCAAAAAAGCTGCAGGCGCCGCGAGGTATCCGTGCTCACTCTGGAGCCGGCTCTTTGTAGTCCTCTCTCACAGCGTTCTCGCCGTGGCTCTGAGGAGGACGAGGAATGGGCTTCCCAAGCTCCAGTAACGGGATATTTAACGAAACCTTTGCCGCAGGGTTTGTGTACGGCCGGAAAGCAGGCCGCTGGTATGTGTGTGTGTGTTTGGGAAGGGGGGTGTGTTTGGTAGTGTAGTAACCACGGTAGGAGATGGGTTTTGAATGGGTTGTTTGGTTTTAGGGGTGTTTGACTTTTGAATCCTGAATCCTGCCACGTTCACACCAGGGGGCTGTCGTAACGTCTCCTTCAAAGTGGAGACTCGCTGTATAAATTAAAGTGTAGCAGTAACACACTCGTTGCCCCGCATCTGAAAAACGAAGGTACGTGCTACCTTCCTCAGGCCGCAATATAACACATGACACTATACATATATTGTTTGTGAGGTAGCAGTCAGTTCAGTTCATAATAATCTAGCAAAAATATATCATAATTTAATATGAACGCAATTTTTTGGGATGCTTTTCGCAATAGTGTTGCTGTACAGTCAAACTTAATATGCCACACCATAAACTAGGCAGATAACGTGCTGTTGTAATAAAGAATCTGCCACACGTGAAGTCCCACCACGGCACTTGCTATTTATTTGTGAGTTGTAGTTGCCTGAGGCTGCTCCACAAATAGGGCTCTCTCTGGACAAGCTTGTATTAATGGTGTGTCATTTGAACGGTGGCTCTCGATAAGATTGTCCTCCGCTCTCCTCTCTGGCCCCCTCCCGGGGCAGTTCCCGCTCATCATAACTCACTTGTCATTGGCCGAGCTCTGACGTGAACCAATGGGCATCCGGTTTCCTCCTCCCGTAATTGGCCCCACTCCCCCTCAGGCGTCAGGCTGGTGCTGGTGGCACAGGTGACGAATGACAGGTGGTGGAGGAGGAGGAGGAGGCGGCAGCCGCAGGTGCTGCCGTCGGGGGGGAGGAGGATCCCCGGGGACACCTGGAGGATGGTGACGACATCGCTGTGGCAGCCGTTGTTCTGTTCTCGTCGTGGACATTTGACACTGGGGCTCTGATTTGGCGTTCGCTCCTCTGAAACGGGATACCACCGCTATTGTTGACGCCGCCGTTGTTAGAACGCGGAATCCAAACGGGGGTCCAGGGTTTGACCGGAAGGTTCCTTTGTCACTGTTGGGAGGCTTGCAAATGAAGCTTTCTTTCATCAGGATTAGAAAGAGGGATCCGAGCCATATATCTGTGAGCAGCAGATTGTGACTGTTAATAGCATAACCGTCGTCGGAGTTCCATATGGTGGACTTTCAATCACCTCGTGATTATAGTCTCTGCTGAATTACTCTCCAACCAGAGTACTAATCTCTTTGGTATAGATAGCTCTGGATCTGTTGTGCATCAGAAGGGACAGGGTCTCTCTCTCTCTCCCCCCCCCCCCCCGTTAGTTCCGTGATTTGACGGAGCGCAGTGGAGACCGTCTCGGTCAGCCCCACCACGTCTCCTGCAGCCATGCGTCTCTGGGTAAGGGCTCTGCTGTGTCTCTATGGGGGGGAGGTGCTGCAGCAGCCATTAGAGAGGAAACAGGAGCCTTTATTACCCTGTCTACTCTACCCTACACCTGGCTCCTATAATGGGCCCCGGCAAATTCCCACACAGCGCTCTGTGTGTGTGTCTGTGTGTGTGTCTGTGTGTGTGTGTGTGTGTGTGTCTCTGTGTGTGTCTGTGTGTGTGTGTGTGTGTGCGTGCGTGTGTGTGTGTCTCTGTGTGTGTCTCTGTGTGTGTCTGTATGTGTGTGTGTGTGTGTGTCGCTCATGCTGACCTTGCTCCGCATCAACCACCTCATTTTGTCCTCAGCACACTCAGGTTTTAATAGGAGCTCTCTGACGTGTTCATTTACACAGCAGGCTGAGAGCGGAAACCCATCTAGTCTGTTGTCAGCTATGAGTAAAAAAAAATACCATATTAGACTTCTTTAACACACTATTCACAAAGGGATTTTGCTCAGAAGCAGCACCTCCCTCCCAAATCGTCCATTTTGGTGAGCTCCCAGGACTGACGCTGCCATTTCGGTGCCAGATGACATTTAGAAAGGACTCTGATGTGAAGATGTGAAAGAAGAACAAAAAAATGTTCAGTCAAATGTATCCGCTGACCTTTTCTGATGGGGTGTGTGTGTTGGTCGGAGTCCAGGGTGTTTTAGTACAATATGTTACCCCCTGTCCCTAACCCTTACTCGCCTCATCCCCTCCTCCACCATTCCCTCCTGCCCTTTCTGGATCAGACCGGTTTGGGCGTCCCCTCCACGTCCCCTTAACCCACCTAGAGCTCGGTGTCCCCCCCGTGGGGACTCTCTGACTGTCAACAGGCAGGCGGGATGCTCTCCCCTCCACATGCTGACGTCCATCCGTCCGCCCTGCTGCCTGGAACACAGGGGCAGGCAGGGAGGACCTGCCTCACCGCGGCACACTGTTCCTAAAGCCCCCCCCAGCACCACCAGCGCCCGCCCAGCGCCCGCCACAGCAGGTTATGGAACACACAGCTGTAGTCCAGGACACAGGCTGAGGGACGGGAAGCGATGGGGGTTAGGGGGGGGGGGCGTGGATAGGGGATGTATTTAGAACAGGGACCAGCATGCTTACAACAACACACACATACGTAGGCAAACACACAAGCATAAAAACGCATGCCACCGTGAGGCACCCCACACTCGCACATATTATTCCTCAGAACTGTCTTTTTCCACAGCCAGTGGAAACGTTGTATTTACAGTGTCCATATATGGTCAATATCTTCCCTGTTACTGCTCTATTTTAGAGGCCCCCCTGTCATGTGCTAGGAAAAGGCTGGACACGGTGGAGCAGATCTCCCCAAATGACACTTCCTTCTGCTGCTCTGCTGATAAAGCGTGTCCCTGTGACATCGAAGGCTCCATACTTAGCCTACATGTTACTGCTCGGGACAGACTGTTTTCCCTTTTTGCTAAAATATGTTCCCGTGACAGTTGGAAGGCTTGTCTGTGAAATGTTTAAAGTATAGGTTGCTGTTTTATTTGGGTACTCAGTGGAAGCGAGTGGTGTTGCTAGGGCTGTGTTTTTGGTCTCGGGAGAATGTTTCTCTGTGGTTGCCGACGGTTACTCGGAGGCCGCTGTGAAAGGCTGCCGTGTCTGAGTGTCATGTTAACAGGGTTTACATGAGTAAAGTGTGACTGAAAGTTTGGTCTTCAGATTCATCTCTACGTACCTGCTGCTGTACGCCACTGTAAGCAGACCTGGCTGTGAACTCTCCCAACTGAATGTAATCGTGTGTTGCATGTGAGTGTGTTTCTGTATTTGTGTGCGTGTGTGTTTGTGTGTGTGTGTGTGTGTGTGTGTGTGTGCGTGTGTGTGTGTGTGTGTGTGTGCAGCCTTGTGGAAAATGCGTACATTTCATGTGTGAGAAAGCGTTGGCGTGTATATTGGTGACCACACGCAATGGATCAGGCCCGTCAGGCACTGACCCGCTGTTGATGTCATCAATCCATCAACCCGTCCGTCACACTGCGGTCCGCCCGGCTGGTTATATAACCGCACCCCTCCAGGTCTAATGATCTGTTCACCAGACCGATCAATATGATGAAGATAATCAAAACTTTCACACTTTAACCCCCCCACCCCCACCCCCACCCCAGGTGAAAAGGGTCCATGGTAAAAACGCATGATTGGAATCTCCATAATCCTGCGTAATTCCCCAAAACAGGCCCATGGATTGTGGAGAGGAGGCTATTTCAGGATATTTGGGTGGCAGTGGAGATGAGTAATGTTTGTTAAGTGGAAAAGGGTGGGTCCGCTTGTTTTCCCAATAGAACCTTTGTGCTTCCACAGGAGCTTAAGGTATGTGTGTTAGCTGTAACCTTTTCCTCTCCGGCACTGGGAACGACCTGCACGTCTGTGTCAGCGCTCCATGATTCCCGGCCTCCACCACAGTTCCCGAAACAGTCCAAAATGGCCGGTGCTAGTTATAGCAACTCTCAGTGAAACGCTCCTTCCATTCAAAATTGCTTGGCAAGCCTCGCTAGTTTCTAGGGCAGCCAGTTAGCCGTCTCCACTGGCAGGTTGGTAGCCCACAGCCCCCCCTCCCCCTCTTGTTTTCCTGTCTGCCCGTGTCCTCATTACCGATCTGGGCCCGTCTGCTCGACAGTGGAGGGCCGTGAGCTAGCCCACTGTGCTGCATCCACACGGAGCCATGCCCCCACTGCACTGCTGTTGTCTTGTTAAAAGTCCTCCAGTGCCTGGGGTGGTCCCTGACTGGTGGGGGTAGGGGCCGGCTGGGAAAGAGAGGGCCAGTGTGTAGCCATGGCAGGACCAGTCACATGGACGAGGCCAATGAGGAACGTGGAGGATGAATCACTTTGTCCAAGGACCTGTTGTTTATGGAACGCTAGTGTGTGAAGATGGCAGTGTATCTGGTGAGGAGTGTTGGCGTGCGCCGGTGCTTTTTGCTACTCCCATGCTGCTGTTGACCTAACACATACACACACACACACACACACACACACACACACACACACACACACACACACACACACACACACACAGTGACAGGGGGCTGATTTAGAGACTTCTCTGACCGAGGTTCAGTGTACTCAGTGTGAGTGTGTCTGCATTACAAGTCATGAAAAAGAGTCTACAGGCCTTTCCGCACTGCTGCATTTCTGCGGCGCTGCGAAGGGAAAGAGGATCGGAATGGTGTGAGTCCCTGTGGCTTGGGAGTTCCTTTAAAAATGGAGGGGAGGAAGAAGGTGGTCCAAGTCCACCTGCGACCGCCCGGGGACCCGCCCGCAGTCTCGCCGACGCGAAACCTCCCGCCTCGTTGCCATGGCGACGCCCTGGTCTCCACGGGACCATCCCAAAGTCCCTCTCCCTGCCTCGCCCCCACATAGCCCGGCGCTGCTCACTCTGATATTAACTGGCCAGGCCTCGGTGGTGCTGGTGCTCGCTCCACTTGTTGACGGGGACAGCGTATCATTAGGGGTAGGAAAGAGAGCGGGGGGGGGGGCTATTTTTAGCCTTCCGCCGCCTGTGTCCTACATACAGCATGCTGGCCTTCTCCTATCTGTTCTCCTGACAGCAGTTAGGTCTCTGTTTGTTTATGCGTGCGTCTTCAACGCGCCCCCTGGGCCGGACAGTGACACTGTGTCCTTGCAGCTGGAACTGGTGCTGTACTTCTGCCTGCTTAATGCGTTCCCTTCTCTCGCCCTCTTTCTCTCCCTTGCTCTCTCTCACTCTTTCTTTCAATGTACCTGGGCATCTAATTTCCAGAATATTTTTGCTCTCTTTCTCGGTTTCTCTCTAGCTTTCTGTTGCTATCTTTCGTTCTGTCGTTATTTCTCTCTTTCTCTCTGTCCTTCTCTCGTGCTCTATCCTTCTATTTTGCTCTCCTCAGTGTCTCATCCCCCCAAAATCCCGTCCTCCTGATCCGTGGGAAAGTTAGTGAAATCCTCCCACTTAGTGTGTGATCCGTGTAGCCGGGCCTGCTGTGCCCAGTGACCTGATTTAAGGGGAGCTGGCCTGCATGAATCCCCTGTCCTTCCCTTCCCTGCACCCAAGAAGACCTGGTGTCCCTGGGGTGGGGGGGTGGGGGGGGGGTTGAGGAAGGGCCCCTTCCTTGACTAGCCCCATGTGTGCCTCCATCCCCACAGGTCGGGGAGGGCAGACTGGGAGAGATGCGGCTTGGCATACTGGTAATCCGGGGCCAGCTGCTACTCCATGGGATTGGATGGGAGACTTGATCCCCCTTGTGTGCGCGTGTTGTGGAGGGGGGTAAGCCCGGCAGTGAACTGGGAGCGTTTGTCTTTCTCTCTGACCTCTAGTACCGCGCTGTGCAGAGGACTTGTCGATCGTCTGAGCTCACAGAACCTGCTCTGGATCCTTCAAAGGCCCTCGTTGTACAGTTCGTACACAATAGGACGTTTTTCCCCTGTCGCTGGTGTATAGATTTCTCTGCTTTCATCCTAAGCTGCCGCTGTAATGCTGTGGCCTGCAGCCTGTCAGATGTGGGTTCTCCCCATCTGAAATCTGTACACAAAGCCTGAAGATCCAAAGACTTTGAAATGTTGCCGTGCGAAAAGCCAAGCCTTTGACATGCAGAGTGTCACGTTTCTGTTTAGTCATGTCAGTGGTCTCCTTCATTTATTGTGCGCTGTTTATCTCGAGCTACTCTCTATAAAGTAGCCTGAGCGTGCGTGTGTTTATCTGTCTATGTTTATGTGTGTGTGTGTGTGTGTGTGTTTGTCTGTGTGCGTGTGTGTGTGT
>JAVQIZ010171936.1:0-12118 GCA_036023535.2 Galaxias brevipinnis | reverse complement strand
CCCCCCCCCCCCCCCCCCCCCCCCCCCCGGCCCCCGCGCGCCCCCCCCCCCCCCCCCCCCCCCCCGGACGTGAGAAGTAGTCCTCCTGCCTGTGGAGAATAGTTCTGAAGACAAGGTGGGCGTAACTTACAGTAACCTTTTCATCAGCCGCTGCACGTGTGTGTGTGGGGGATGTTGACATCTTTTTCTGTGATTCCATGTGCTGTAGGCACATCAATATCATTCCCCTGGAGATGCATGCGCTCACAAACCAACCGACAGCGATAGACAATGTGACACACCCACACATACGCACACACTGGCAGGCACCCAGTTCCACTATTTATAGCTGTGTACCTTTCACTTTCCCGCCCGCCTCGCCTGTGATATTGATCAGGGCCTCGTTAGAATGTGACGACATTCCTCCCGGTGTTACCCAGCCCATTAAGCAGCCTGAAAACACGGCCTAAATGTGATTTCTCTATCATTATGCTGCCTCTGGGGCTTTCACGTCCCTCCAAAAATAGATTTCTGGAACTTTTTCTCAGGCTTTCCCAACATAGTCGACAAAAGCGTGGCTCTTTCTTCCTTCCAACATTCGTTTCCTTCTCTTTTGCCTAGAGAGCGAAACTTTTGAGAGAGAAAAAAACATAACTCGGAATCCGTGCTTTGACGTCGGAGACACGAAGTGACGTGCGTTTTTTGAAGTTTCATCAACCTTTCATTAGACCCCGCTGAAATGACAAGATTTCAGAACGTGATTGTTTTTTTTTTTCTCCCTCGGCAGTGCTCACGGGTGGCTGTTCTCTCTTCATTAGGTCGATCGTATAGTTTTGCGTAAAGCGTAGTTTCCCAGTGGGTTGGTTGAAGGCTGGGTGGTAATGATTGTGGACACTACGAAATGGATGGCAAAGCAGTGAGAAGCTCCATGCTCAGGCTTAAGTGCCTGTGGTGGATTGCTTAAGTGCTTGTGGTGATACTAGAGAACATGGGCCTACTCTCTCGCTCTCGCTCACTCTCCGTCTCTTTCCCTGCCTCTCTCTCTCTCTCTCTCGCTCTCCTTCTTGTTCTCACTATCTCCCCCTCCTTCCCCCCTCTCTCTCTCTCTCTTTCCACTCTTCATCTTGATTTCTTATTCCCTCAGCATCAGATCCCGGGGTTGCAATCATTAAACTTCTTTACCTTTCTCGTGCTCACACGCGTGCGTGTGCTCACCGTGGCCTCACGTGCAGGCCCACCTTTTCTGTCCGTTCCACGTAAACGACAGTCTGGAAGTCTCCCTTCTACTGCACTGTGACAGAATGTCCCATCTCCCTCTCATTTCCTTTTTAATTTCCTCAGTCCATCCATCTCCCTCTCCTCGTTTGCTACAAAAGGCATGTCTTTCTGCTCATCATTTTTTCTCTGACCCTCTTCATCTGTCTCCCTTTTTTTTCTGTCTGAATCCCACTGCCTCGCCCTGTCTCTCTCTTTCTCTCTCTCTCTCTCTCTCTCTTTTCTCTCCCTCTCTCTCTCTGGGTCTCTCCTACGCAGTCTCCCCAATCACCCATCAGTCTCCATCAAGGCGGAGACCGCTGCCACTTCCGAGCTGTGTCTCCATGCGTCTCTCCGCTCCCTCCACCTCTCCCGCTCCCTTTTTTTTTTTTCTCTCAGCACATTCGCTCCCCACGTCTTTGAGGTGGTGCTCTCCTTTCCATCCATCTCCGCTGATAAACAGGCAGGTGCCGTTGGGTTGACAGCGTTGCGCGCGCGGAAGGGAGTCCGAGGTGAAGGAGGTGGGGCGGGGGGTGGGGGGTGGGGGCGCGGCGTTTACAACACCGAAACACTTTACTCGGCAGCCATTTATAAAAGGCGCTCGAGACAGCATTGTCGACCGGCTCGGAGATTAAAAACCCTCGTCAGGGATTTCTCAAAGCCCAGGGACAAGGCCTGCCCTCCTGCTGACTTCATCTTTGTCCCAAAAGACGTGCTGTCACTGTGGGAGCGGCATCGCATTACCCGTGCCACATGACCGCCTAATCAACTGTTTATGTGTGCCTGATGAGTGCATTCATCTCGCCATGCGGTGCAGCTGCTCTCACACGAGACACACACACTACACTTCGCGGATCAGCACATAATGCCGACGGAGTCTGCTCATCTGAACGATCGCGCCTCTGCTTATCATTACACAGCAATTGCTTTGAGAGATTCAAATGAAAACCGCCACGCAAGGGCTTTTCATTAAAGGGGGATGAGAAAGAGAAGTGACACAGGAGCCGGAGGTAGGAAGGGCGGAACAGAGAAGAGGAGAATAAAGTTTGGAGGAGAGTAGCACGAGAGGCATGCTACAGACAAACATTTCAGGGGAGGAAGACAAAAGAGGATCTACAAACCTATAAGTTGGCTTTAGTCAAGGCCCCAGCGTATGTGCTATAAATCATTTACAGTATCTCCCTCTGGAGCCAGGGTTTAAATATGAATATTCCCTATTCAGATTACAGTCTCCATGACCCATATAGGGGCTGCTCCCATAAGGCAGTGGTTTTGCATAACATACAACATAATCCCCCCCACACCCCCCCTTAACACACACACACACACACACACACACACACACACACAGTAGCACATGTTAACAGATGGAAAAACAACCTCTCACTCTTGCTCACATACACACACACACACACACACACACACACACACATGCAACAGCATGTTAACAGATACTTAAACAACCTCTCTCTTTCTCAAAGACACACATACACACACATTGTACAAAAACATACATAAGCACACCTTTTCATGAGTTACCTATGCTCGCAATGACCAGAGACTAAATTGTATGGTTCCATATTGTACACAGAACACATTAGCTCTAAGATACAACTTGACTTAAGAAGACAAAAAGCGATGCATGCATCAATCCGGTCTCATATCCCCAGGTTGTACTTCTCACACAACCTCCGGATTTCATCAACATGGAACTGGAAATCCCACTCCTCTCTTGATTTTCTCTCAATCTACAGTGTGTGTTTCTCTTCCTTTGCCTTCTCTTTTCACGTCTGCAGTCCTTTCTTTATTGACATAAGCAGCTCGGTGCTGTAGAGATCTGACATTCCTGACACCCAGCCCAACAACACAAACATCTCTTCAGTTTGATGCGATGAGAAACGAGGAGCCTTCACAGGCCGACTCCTCAAGCAGTCCAATTAGAAGCCAGCGCCTCAGTGTGTGTGCTGCCTTCCTCCCCACTCCTCATTGTCTCTCTCGCTCTCTCTCTTTCTCTCTCTTGCTCTCTCTCTCTGTTTATCCCTTTTTTCCCCTCTTGCTTTGGTCTTCTGACCCTAAAGCCAGACATAGGTAGCCACTTCTTGCCATTCCTCTGCCGCCGATGTATTTCACACGCTTCGGTTGGCCGACTCTTGCTCGGTGCTCTTTTAATACGCCGGGCGTTCAGATCAATCTTTAACCAATCAATATTTAATATCAGAAAAGAAGCGCTGCTCTTTTGCCGTATGTACTCTGGCGTATTGTCAAGACACACGGAGCATCACTTCCATTCAACGCGTTCCCTGGGAGTAATGAAATATTGGATTGGGCCGAGGCACCGGAGGCATCCACGGAGTCAGCTCCTACAGAAGCGCTGCGTTTCCTCCCCAAAACGGTTACCACCACATCATGGTCCCGTTTATCATCATTAGCTTGGAGCTCTCCGAAAGAAAAGACTTCTGGTTTTTGAAAAGGGACTTAAGTATCGGCACGCTCGTCCCCAGATTGCGGGCACTGTCTACCTTGTGGTGTGTGCTTCCCCTGTCCCCTCCTGCCGGCTCACAACCTCCCATCACCCTCACAGACTTTGATTGACAAAGATCACGTCTTGTTCCTCATCCAGATGTGTTCTGAAGTGTCTAATTTGTATAACTCAATGCCTCGCCAGAAGGTCCCCGTTCCCCCATTAAGAATGCATTAGAGGCCTGAGTGTATCGTCTGGGGTAACTGGAGATTGAGCCGCAGTATAACTATATCTTGCATGTACTGTATAATTCATTGCGTTAGGAGACTCTGGATTCTTAATGGGCTCCATCCTCATTACCCAGTCTCTTTTTTCTGGCTGGGCCTTTGGAGAGTGCCATCTAATGGGGGAACAAATAGACACATAATAGATTGTAATTACAGCATTTTGATGCAACCAGCTAAGTCTCCAGATAGCATGCCATGCGAAATGTGTCTGATATGGCAACTACTTCCGTCCTAGGGCGAGCAGAGAGAGGACCAATCACGCCGTGTCAGATTACCGAGGCCGGCTTGTCCGTCATCCGTCAGCGCACACCTCCCTTTCCTGTTTCTCCATCTGCTTCCTGTCCCAGCAGTGACGGATCGAAGCTATGGCAGAGCGGACGGCCGTGTCACGGCGTTGCCAGGCGCTGATGTCTCTGTCCAGGTTGCCAGATCAGCCAGAGGTCCCTGCTGGCCTTTGGAGACACGGGGGTCGTGAGTCGTTGACCAGCTCCAACTCTGAATCGGAAAATCTGACGGTGAAACGTGTGAGTGCATTATCTCCTTTATGAAAACATTAGGCAGGAGATGGAATGTTGGTAATAGAGCTGTACAACCCCAGCAGGCAGTGTATTGTCGGCATGTTCTCGTGGCATGTGGCATGCAGCCACGACTTTCAGTAGTGCTCACAGGAGGCGCTTAAGATTATGAAGGGAAAACTCCTGAAAAGCAGACAGGACAAATATCAGGTAATTGACAGCATGCTCCAGAAAGTGTTGTGTTATGCTGTGTGTTTGTGTGTCTCCAAATATATTCTGACAAACTGCCCCGCACTGTTCAAACAGGAGCGTTTGGATATGTACATCCCTGCCAGGGGGAACTCATGCATAAACAAGGCTGTCATATTTATCAACGCAGCCCCGTGGAGCCTCCTCGCTATTGTGCTATGACGCTAACTACCTCTGTCGAGGGAACATGACAGTATCGCCGCAACACATGTTCTTAAGTGATTAAAATTCTCCCTGCCCTTGTTTGGCTTCCTTATCGCTAAGTATTTTTGGTGTTTCACAGCCGCAGTGAGGGTCACCAGGGGCGGCTGTGGGAGGCTGATAAAAAACATAACGTTTCGGTGGCTTCACAAACACACACACACACACACACACACACACACTCACACACAAGCTCCTCAGGAGGAGGTTTAAGAGGCCATCCTCAGGAGTGCTTCGGCGATAAAAAACTGATTCCTTCAATGTCGGTTGAGCATTTTATTCACTCTTTCGTACCCTTATCTAAGGCCTATTGTTAGAACACTGGGCCATTATTGGGTTTTGTCAGGAGAGGAGAAAAGCCAGGGAAGAGGAGGAGTAGGAGGAGGAGCGGGGTGTGGGTGCTTTATGCTTTCGATCACTGCTCCATTGCCACGAGGCCAGCCCAGATATATCCTATACCCATTCTGCTTTGCTTTGAATTCTCGCTGAAATGATAGCAGACATTTTCCTCGGGTGAAACACTGTAGCAAAAGATTTATTCTCGCACCGAAGGATTCCATAATCGAATGAACCGCAGAGGAATTATATTTTATTTTTCTGCTGTTTGCTGGCATGGCTTGTCACACCCATTTAATGTCACACCTGACTGGTTTTCAAATATCAACCTTGTAGAGGCCTCTCATAAAGTATGGCCCTGAATTGAGATTTCTTCAAATGAGCCCACTCAGCGTGTATGGAAAGAAAGAAAACGTGGATGTTTAAGTATTTGCTGGTGAATATTGATTACCTCAGGCTGAATTCTAATTTCATTTATGCAACAGGACGGTGCATCAAAGTCTCTCTCGTGCATTCATTAGCTTTGAATATGATGTAGTTTGACCTTGGGAGAGCCAAAACTTCCTTGTGACTTTCATAAAAGTCAACTTGTACGTCTGTAAATCTACTTCAATCAGGATCGGACAGGAGAATAACGTGCTATCTATCTGCTGGCCTTGTTGTCCAAGTGATAGGATCATTTCTGGGGAATAAGAAGTTCTGATATCTATCCGTCTGTAACCCACAGGGAAATCAAATGCAATTAGACCAGGCCCTCGCCCTTTTTCACCGCCGTCGTTATCGTCACAATCATGAACTAGACCACGTAGCAGTAGCGTCGCTTAGCCTCCCCATTTAACTTCGCACCAGTCGTGCGTCTAAAATGTCCGCCAGCAACAATGAGGCCAACATTATCAGCGCACTGGAGAGAATTATTCAGGAAGGAGGCAATTAGAGACGGAAAGGGATGGAGATTCAAAGACGGGCGTGCACAGTCCGAGTACGAGCCGTCGGGACACCTTAGAGGCCAGTTTGACTTATTAATGCCACTAATGAGGGCACGGGAATGAGCTAGAACTAGAAGAAACCCCACAATCCACCTGCTACAGTAAATTAAAGGTACCTAAGTACCATCCCTATGGCAAAGTAAATGACTGCTGTTTGAGATTGCAAACTACGTGTCTACATATTCAGAGGCATTGGGGTGACCCTATTGAGTTCCTCAGGCCTACTTACTCTAAGCAATCAATCTGCATATCCTTTTCTAAGCCGATACGCACATCGACCCTTAACAAGATTAAACAGCTTAAAACTAAAGAAATACCAAATGTTTTGTATTGCTCGAGCCTCATGAAAGATTATTTAGTACAGTACACATCAGACTTGTCCAAGTCCGTGCTAAGATGTTTTAATAATAACTACAATTTATTCATAGCATACAATCTGAACTAAAAAAAACAGCCCCAATGGGTATAGCACTCATTAAAAGTTCGGTGCCTTCTCTCATGCTTCACTCTCTGGATACAACAGTGATGACAGAGAATATGACAGTTTATTTTTGAAAAGTAACGGTCGGAGCTTAGGGAGAGGAGAGTGGAGTAACACACTCTGCAGTTCAAGGGACGCTCAGATCAAGATTTTAATATGACGTGAGTACACACACGCACACACACAAACACACACTTGCTTCCACTTAGAAGGGCACTTTCTAAAGTTCTTCTCGAGAAAAAAAGAGAATGCAAAGACGCGAACCTTGTCTTCTCTTTTCATCAGTGGTTAAAATGGCAGTCTGCTGTTTCCTCACAGGTCGGTTGGCGCTAATTAGCGTCGCGTTCGCGTTGCCCATGAGGCTTGTGAACCCTCGCTCTCCTCCCACAGCTGAGCAGAGCATGCACCAGCAAAGATACACCAAAACAACAAATCCAATCCTAGACGGAAGTGTGAATTAGTGGCATAAATCAGTGGGCCCCACGGTTCTTTTACATAGAACATACAAGGCATGGGCATTTGCATACTGGAGTGGTCCTACTTTTCAGGATGACTTTGACCTCTTATCTGTGCTGTGGGGTTTAGTTCTGACATGAGCTGCAGCTTCTTAAAAGGTGCCACACACACACACACGGGTGATTAAGAATAAGCCTGTTTAAGAGGACGGTGGCAGGCATTTCACCGCTGACATTTACCCACAACTTGGTGCATTTATTAAAAGACGGACGCCCTTTTATCGAGTTTTTACTATAGGTAAAATAAGGCTGCGAAAAAGTGGAAAGGAACCAAGATACAATGAAAAAACAGGAAACTTTTCTGAGTAATTCTCCAGCCACCACCCTGAAGCCGAGGAGAACCAGCAATTAACGGCTAGAAGGTGTCTCGCTGGCATTCTCGTGCTGCCATTCAGAGAGTAGACGTCCTTGGGTTGGACGTGGTCGCCTGTAACAGCCATGTCCAAGGTCCGGTGTCGGATGCACAGCCACCCAGGACTGAAAGACGAAATAAATATACTCCACTTTGCCGCCGTTACTTCAAAAGCTGCTTCTGTAAAGAAGCCAAGGATTAAATGTGGGTAAAATAGAGAGGGCAAATACAAAATAATTCCCTCTGAAGTGGCCGCATGAATCACATTCATCCAGCGAAGTGAGTTAACAAGCTATCAGAAAGCAGTGACTCTCTAGGGCGCGGAGCTACGGGGACATAAGGAGACGGACGGAGGAGAACAAGGGGAGGATGGAGACAGTGATGTAAGAGCTTGGCCCAGGCAGGGGGTCCCTGGTAATTGGGAAAGCGAGGGAGCTGGAGTGGTGAGGGAGGGGCAGCGGAGCGCCGAGCCAAGAGACCACTGTAGAGGTGTGAGCAGAGACACTGCAGCGGCAGATTGGAAAGGGGAGCGGGAGGGGCAGACAGAGAGGGTGCCAAATAGGTAGGAAGAAAAGATAGGAGAGAGAGATGAAAGAAAGAAAGAAAGAAAGAAAGAAAGAAAAGGTTTTTGAAGAAACATATTCCAGATCGTGTTAAGCCTGGCTGCATTAGAGTGGGTGGGGGAGAGGTAAAGTGGGATGTGGGGTGTGGAGGAGAGGAGGAAGACCGAGATTGATTGACAGGCGGAGAGGTGGAGGAGGGGCTCTTGTTGAGGGATAAAAAGGCCCTGTGATTGGGAAGAGGGAAATGACATTGGAGGGCCCAAGGAGAAGATATTTCATTACACTGCACTGGGGATGGAAGAGACGATAGTGAGGCAGGTTGGGGTGAGAGACTGAGCGTGAGTGTGTGTGCGAGTGTGTGTGTGTGTGTTTGTGTCTTTGCATGTGTGTGTGTCCACACCTTATTGCAGGGCTTGAGTCATGTTTTAAAACGCAATCATAGAGCTGGGAGAGGCAGCTAGGATTAGGAGGAAGGGGATGGGGGTTAAGTGAGGGGATGGATTAACAGACAAGATGGAGGACTGGGGACGAGGGAAGGCTTAGGGAGAGTGCAAGCACATCCACTCAGGTAGAAGAGGTGAAAGAGAGAGAAGTGAATGGGAAGGTCGCAGATGAACAATAATGAAACTACGTAGCCAAGAAAGAACGAGGGCACTGTCAACAAGGCGGGAGACAGAGAGAGTGAATCAGGATGTACGGTCTACGTCCTTTCAACTATCACTGTCTCCTTTCAAAGCCTCCGTGCGGCGGTGGGAGGAGAATGTGTTATTCATCTCGCCAAGGCCCTGGTGCCCCTGATAGAAGACTTAAATGTTACAGCGCCTTCGCTTATTGATTAAGCACAAATAATTCATTTGTCCCCTCCTGAGTGCTTTTGATGCATGCATATCTTTTGTGGGCGCAGTGAAAGGAGGCGGCAGAGAAGACGCCACAGCGTGGCAGGAGTGGAAAGCCTATTAGCTGAATTTAACCACAAGATAATCCCCTCACTTTTGCATGGCAGCAGCAAGCCAAACAAAGTACACGGTTTCCATGCCTTGAAAAGTAGGTGCAGCCAGACCCCCAACCACAACTACCCCCCCACCCCTCTTCCTCCCTCCCTCCCTTCTGCTATCTCCCTGCAGCGGCCACTATATTGTCCACTGGGCAACAATATTAATCATATACATAATGTCACACAGGTACACAAATATTTGAATTTAACTCCTGGCATGACTTGCTTAAATGTGATGCATGTTGTTCAGTTAGAATAAAATGGAAGGAGAATGATGTGAAGATGATGCTTTTATTGGCAGTATAAAAAGGAGACAGCAGCCATTTGAGATTTTTATCTCTGTGTTCGAGGGAACTGATGGGCTTGGCTTGAACCCAAAATGGCTGCCATTTCATTTCTAGAGCTCAATTGTGCTCATTTCTCTCTCAAAATGGCCTCCTAAGTAGGTTCACACAAATATCTAAGTGGAACTACAATAGGACGGGGATCACACAAGTATCAGGAACACAAGTACAAACACAGCCAAAGGGACAGTTTGAATTCTGAGAAGGTTTTGTCACTGTTCACTGTTTAGTTCATGAGGGGGTAAGGGTAAGTGTTACATACGTTTTTCATCATTGTTCCAATGTTCACTGTAAGAGATAGGTGAGGTAAAGTTTAATTAAACATTGATAACACTGAAAGAATACTGACCATGTAATTTTATTATCTTCTCAGCATTGAATGAGTAGGGGACTTTTATTATAACAAAAGCTGAAATCCAATTAAGTAGATCCATATTGGGACAAATAAAGTATTGTAACTCACAAGAAGTGATAATCAGTGTGGACGCAGTGGACCTATTGGAGGAACATTAATGTCGTTGCTTGTGTGTGTTTGTGTGGGTTAAGTGGTTGAGAGATGGTGGGCTTAGAAATTCATTTGGCTCTGCGCTTGTGTTTGGGCTAGGGGGGATAGTGTGGTGCATTGCCATGGCAAATACCAATTATTGGAGAGGCAAACAGATTGGGATGCAGATTTACTCTTTTTTGGGCCAAATTTCTTTGACTATGCATGTGTGGTTTGTGCGCACGAGTCTGTGTGTGCTTGGTTCAAGGCTCAACGTATTGTAAGTAGAACAAAAGCCGTTCGCCAACAGTAAACTGCATGACTATTTGTCTCTCCTGACCCAATCATCCACATGCATTGGCGTCGAGATTACAGAGAGTTGATGGACATCGAAAAGTATTTATCATTATAAAAATAACATTTTCCAAATGTCTTTCTGTAAATGTTCAATTAATGATTTTTGTGGCATGCCGTCAGGTAGAATACCGGGCCATTTTGCTGAAAGGTATTAAATAGCTATATTGCCAGAAAAGAGGTGGAGATGGAAAAAGAGATGGAAAAAAAAGAAGCTGCGAAAGTGAAAATGCACCCCAGAGTGGCAGCCTTAATGACAAACCGACAGGCGGCAGACATGGGGTCACTGTTAACACTCCTCTGGAACCGCTCTAATTGTGGCATTCCCGCGTTCCGCCGTCACCATGGCAACCTGAGCAACACAGCCCCGGAGCGACATTGTTCTGTGACCATCCATTTTCCACCCCAACCACCGACGACTGACCCTTATTTTCTCTAATGAGAACCACATTTTTGTATTTGCGTGGCAACATTTCCCCCCCCTAGGCACTTGGCGATGAGCGACGAGAGAAGCCGGAAAGAATCACCTTGATCAATTCAGCCCGTTTGGAGTGTTCACTTTGTGCCGAATGGCCCCAAGGTTAAGATGGCTTGTTATTTCTCATTGGTCTCGTTAAAGGCACTCAGACATGTGCGTGGGTTTTTGAATATTTTGCCTCACTGCCGTGGGAGCGGGGGAGGATCCAACAGGGTGCTATTCTGCCGCTCCTCGGGATCCGACTGTTCTCGAGTGGGTAGGCAACGCGTGGCACACACTGTCTAGCTCAAGGTGACTTCCATGCCACGATCCACCATGACGCTCTGGTGTGTTTCAGAGAGCAGCTCTGTGAAGGCACTCCACTGCTCCCCCAGGGACACGACCTTTTGGTTTGGGATTAGGAACAGAATCTCACTGGCTCAAAGTGACAAAATGATGTCTGAATACGAATGTACCTGCAGCCACAACATTAGACTTTCAATTATACAGTGGAATTATACTTTCCACCGCGCTGCTAGGCTAGTCACTTCTATTCGATCTGGAAAAACGTGGATTTGTCACGTAGCTCCCAAACACAGGTGATAAATCATTAGCATGTCGTCGTCTTTACCATGGCAGGAAGCAGGCAGCGTGAAGCTCTGTTGTTTGTGCTCGTCCTCTTTGCTAACATAATGCAGGTGCTCTTTGCCGGGTCTCCCAGCCGTGGCTGGCGGAGCTGGAGCGCGGCCAAGCCCATTACTCCTGCAGGACTGTAAGTCAGGGGCCCGTTGACGGCGACGTGACAACAGCCATTTAGACAAAATGGAAATCATTCATCATTAGCGGCGCGGGCCAAGAGGAGACAAACACATCTGTGTCACAGATAAAGCCCCGGCGCGGCCCGGCGCTCGGCACCGCACCTGTTCTCTCAAGGCCTCCCGCACAGACTCTCCGCTTTGGCTTTGGTTGCCGAGGAATGTTAATTAGCCCGCGCGTCCTTTATTGCACCTTGATCAATGTCTCCACACTGGCACACCAAATGACAGTAAGAGAGAGAGAAAAGAGAGAGAGAAAGAGAGAGAGAAAGAGAGAGGGATCAGGAAATAAAAAGAACTTCTCGGGAGCCAGAGAGAGAGTGAAAATACAAAAGAGGGAGAGAGAAAGAGAGAGAAGGAAGGAAATTGAAAGAGACAGTGAATTAGAAAGTAGGAAAAGGACAGACTAAGAGCCCCGGAAAAAGGTAATAAAAGAGAGGGGGAGAAAGAAAACAGGAGTGAATAGAAGTGCGAGAGAGAGAGAGAGAGAG
>JAVQIZ010171907.1:0-38063 GCA_036023535.2 Galaxias brevipinnis | reverse complement strand
TCCTTACCCCGGGGATGATCTCCGCCTTGCCCTCCTCCCTCCACTCCGACACCTTGGCGTTGATCTGCTCGCGCACCTCCGACTTGATCTCGCCCGTGTCGCCCGAGAAGAGGGCCAGGAAGCCCTGCGTGCGGCTGTTGATGACGTCGATCTCGTGCAGGGACACCGTGTGCACCACCTCCTTCCTCTTCTGGAGCTCCCCCTCTGGGCACTGGACGAACTGCGTCTGAGGACACGAGAGGGGCAACAGGCGTTGGGATCAGGGTGTCGGAGGACGCGCGCGGACAGCACGGGTGGGGGGTACATACCTGAGCCCCCATGGCGTCGTAGTCTCTGGCTCTGGTGAAGGAGCGGCCCAGCTTGCAGATCTTCCCCGTGGCTTTGTCGATGGTGATCACATCACTGGACAGTGGGGTTAGGGACAATGAGTGGATGAAGAAAATAAACAGCTGGATTGCAGTGAACATTGGAGGGGGGGTCTCACCCAGCCTGGACCCTCTCCTTGGTGAGGCTCTCGATCATCTTGCTGCCCAGGTCGTAGATGGTCTCCATCTCCGTGGTCTTCAGAGTCAGCTTGCCCACCTTGGCCCCCTGAGAGAGCCCACCAGAAGGAAGCATTTAACAGCCTGGCCACGCGCACCTCACTTTGCACTTTGGTATCGAGTAAAAACCTGTCTTCAAACTTACAAGCAAAATAATAGATTCCATAACAAGTTATTAAACAACGTCATGACGCCTCCAATTCATATCCTTTCTCAGTGATAAGTATCTGCAATAAAGCAAGTGCTGCTAAATTCAATAGAAACACCAATAAAGAAGACCACTTTCTCTCCATTATTGTCCTTATCAGTGCCTGCAGAACTACGCTGATTCACCTTATCTTTTTTATTGGCTGGCTTTTTTGAGACAAACTTGACTTGTCACTCCATCACTTAACACGAATGACTTATGGGACAAACAAATGCAGAGACAAGGAGTCGGGAGGACAGAAACGTACCGTTCCAGTAGCTGGCCGATCGATCTGGATCTCCACCACCTCCCCCTCAATGATCTCAGTCTCCTCCCTGCAGACACACATTCATTAATACAGCACCCACATGAAAAAGCAAAGAGAAAACAAATCCCTTACACCAGAGAAAACAAAAAGCCCTTCCACTACCTACTTACTTGATCCTCACTCCGATGGCTTTCCTGAAAGCTTGGCTGAGGGCTTCCGTCTTGCTCATCTCCAGAGAGAAGATCTCGCTGCCTGCCATCGCTGTGAAGGGAGTGTCAGCACCGAGAGACTGCGCAATACCTGGAACCAGTGGTGATGGGGTTTGGTCAAACTCTATTGTTTTGTCAGAAAATTGATCCACGTCCAGAAAATATATGGCCTAAAATGTCATTTCTGTCAACAAAACCCGAGACAATCCAACTCCAAGAGGAGGAGATCATTATCTTGGCCGTACCCATTGCAATGGCAGTCTTTCCTGTTCCAGGCTGGCCGGCGATCAGCACAGCCCTGCCAGCGATATGGCCTTCTTTGATCATCTCTAGAATGAGACCCGCAGCCCGACGGGAGGCCAGTTGACCAACCATCCCTTGGGACACCTGCAAGATCCAGAGACAGGTGCTAAACATGTCACTGGCAAATTAATGAGGTGGACTCTGTGTGTATGTACTGTTGGAGAGGGAGGACTGTACCTGTCTTGGTTCCAAAGCATCATCCAACCCCAGTCCACGAATGTGAGAATGTGCTCCTACAAAACAAAATCAACGTAAACATTTAGTTATTCATCATTGTCCAATAGGGTTTGGTTGTTGCATGCTGGGATGCCACTTCTTTTCAGGTATACACACAAATTCGAGTGAACTAACAGCTTCCACTGTAAAGTGTTTGTGTCTGTAGCTAGCTAACATCTGCAGGGAAGCATAACCATCCTGTACATTTGTTTTTACAGAACTTAACGTTTTGCTCCTTACCGATTCTTTCGATTCTGGTGATGTCACGAACCTCTGGAACCTTCGTGGTCGCCATCTAATACACCGGGAATTAAATAATACCAAATTCAAATAAACTGTAATAGCCTAACGCGGTCAGTTACAATAAAACTCTCCAACTGAATCTGGACAGTTGCGTATAACCGGTTGTCATAGTGATAGCTTTAGCCACAACAGTGACAGAACACGTCAGCTCACAAACTAGCTAACATTTCATAAGCTTATGGTACTAATCAAACGTATTAAATATTAACCTAAATATATTGAAACACTTAATACGGCTTTGATACAATTGTCAGCTAGATTAGGTACATAAACAAACTTAACGTGTAGAAATGACTAACACAAACGTCTGCTAACGTTAGCTTTTCATGACGCGTTGGCCAAAACCTGTAACTCTGATCATCAGAGATTTTGTCAAAAACTGGACGATTTATTTTATAAAATAAATGAATTAATATCTAATGTCTTATTACGTATTTTACATTAAACCTGGGCGATTAAAACACATATATATCCCATATTTACCGCATGCTTTAACTTACCTGGGCAGCCATGTTGAAAATGCGGCGCTTCTTTCAATACTGTGCACAGTTCAAATGTGTCCGATGAGATACAATACTAAACCGTGTATACGGTGTTCCAAGTGAATATTTATTTCAATTAAAAACGGTGCGTCTTGTTCGATAGTGATCGTTAGCAAAGAACACACAACAATAGTGAAAATAAAGTGGAAAGTAAAACCTATATATATATATATATATATATATATATATATATATATATATATATATACAGGGTCTTAAACCAATTGAAAATGTGTGATTGCCCACACATTAAAATTGCAGGACCGACCTTTCCAGTTGAAAAGTATTTATTATGGGCCAATACAAGTTGTTGATTTTGCTGTAGAGTAAGTAACGATAATGTAATCTTACAAGTACCAGTCAGTAATATGCAAAAACGCGAGAGATTAGTAGTCTGTTTTATGAGACAGAGAAGAAGTTCTGCTTTATATCAGCAGGGGTCACCGTCAAGTTATGCTTTGCATTTAGTTGTAAGACGTTTTAAATGGGCCATACATTTTTAACCTAGTGAATTGTGAGTTGAAATACGCAAGGAGGCAAAAGTCTCTGTATTCTACCAGTTCATTTTTATTTGATAATTTAAGCTAGATTCATAATTGACCACCAAGCTCTTCAGTAAGTAATGAGTTCACAGCTAAAAAGCAATTTTCTTGTTTGTTAAATAAACTATATCTATATAAAAAACTAAACGACTTGTGACATATACCATTTGCTAATTTACAATATAATTTCCATCACATATCATCTTTATCAAACTCCTCTAAAATACATTTCGGCTAAGCTATATTACTTTGTTAGAGGACACTCAGGGTATATTCAAGATACAAAAATCACAAATGTACAATTATTTATTGAATTATAAGATCTAGTTACAGCTGGCTGATGGTGACGGCAGACTCATACCAGACCCAAAAGCCTGCATAGACAGGCTCACTGAAGGAGGCCTTAAAGCGATGGATGAGGGTCATATTGTCTCCTACGGAGAAGAAGGACAAGGTGCCCCCAGCATGGTCCAGGAACACCCCTATGCGGGAGGAGTAAGGGGCGTTGATTTCTATTTGATCTTTGCTGTGGCGGGCCGAGTAGCTGGAGTCAGAGCAGAACAGTCCCCAGGACTTGCGGTTGTAGCCGATGCGGCAGTTGTCGCCGTAGCCCGTCCTCTTGATGCCCTTGTAGGTGATTCCCACAGAGACGCCCTCCCCGCTCCAGTCCACCTCCCAGTAAAAGGGGCCTCCAGCCAGAGGCTCCTTACACAGGATCTGAGGGAGGCAGTCGAACCTGGAGGGGCTGTCGCCGTATGACTGGGGGTCTCTCTTCAAGGCTGCCTTCCTATTGCTTCGGGAGATGTACAGCTGTCTGTAGGCTGTGTTGGAGTCCATCGTGAGTTGACACGCATCTGAAGAGAAGACACAAAGTAAATAATATGAGTCCTACCTGCTGCAAATACCAAAAACACTGCTGACACCCTTTTTTCACATTTTAAACATTGATATAGAATATGAATATATGGATGAGTCAAATCAATCATAAACCCAAGATGAATGCAAATAACAAAATTCCCAGCTCCTTTTTAGAACCCGACCACCGTTGAAACACATGAAAAGGCCACTATGGTTAGTCGAATGACCATGCAGTCACTCAAGTGGAAACTAGTAAGGTCAAGGGTCAGAGGCTAAAGCAGTGCCCAGAACATACAAGGTTAGCCTCAGGGTTTTACCTATCTACCTGCCGTCTGCCTGCCTGGCCTGTTGCTCTGTGCCCCTTCGGCTGAGTGGGTCACAGCTGGTGGGACACCCGATGGCCGCGACCAGTTCGGCCTGACCTATTATCTGGAATGCCAGAGGTATCAAACACTGCTGATGACTTTGACCTCAAGATCAGCTTATGCATTCAAATGAGGTCGGCTGGCAGAGCTCTCTGTCTGCGAGCACAGCTCAACGCCTTTATAACCTTTTCACCTGTGCAGGAGTCTATACAAGGCTTTCTGTGACTGTGCTTTTTCTAATATTATACTTTGAATTCAAACATGCCAAGGATTTAGTAAAATAGAGATTACAAAGGAAGCAGTTTTATTTGTTCAGTTAAAATATTTGAAAAAGATTGTGTCAATATTAAAATTGTTTGTTAAAATTGTGTCAATCCTACACCGATTGTGATATATACCCACTAACCCAAAGGTTCCCAGAGAATGAGGTCTTACTAGCTAGTGGCTGAGGAATGTGGAAAGGCTACTACTCCTATCCAAGCGTGTTTCCATGAAGGTTGAGGGGCAGGTCTTGTAATTACAGTTACAACGTTAACAATACCACTCTGTTGGCCGTGCAAATGTGCTCATTCAAATCAGGTTTTACAGAAACTGGGACTCTACTTCACCTACACCAATGTATGATTGAAAACATTCTACTCTGTAGTGTTTGGATTTGAAAACACCATGGTCTGAAACCGACACTTACATCTCATGAAATCATCTCGATGCCTTGGCTCTTTGGTTGGTAGTGCGCTGGTTGGCTGTGCGTTGTAAGCGACAACTTCATTTGATGAGTCGACTGTGAACAGATAAAAATACAAAAGGTTTAAGTCATTGCCCACTCACAACATTGCAGTGAGATTTGCAAAAGAGTATAAACAAATAACTCATACTCATAAACTACAGCATATTTGCCAAATTTGTACTTAGTATGTTAATGTACATAATGTGTTTGGCTTCCAGCAACTTATCAACCTGTGCACACATTTAGAAAAAACTGGAGCCACTTATTGTCCTCAAGGTACAAATGGCCTGTCACTCACATGTGCAGAAATATAATTTTCAATGCCCCGCACACATTCATGTAAGGCATGCCCATATCACTACTAAGAAATGGCATTACAGGTAAAACTAGTACATATGTTTTAATAGTGGTGGACCTCACCTTGCATTGTTTGTTTCTTTTTGCCCTCATCCAGTTGGCAAAAAGGCATTTTGTTGACTGAAATGAAAAAAAAAAATTGTTGAGTAACAGGGTATCAAGTCAATTTGTCTTGCCACAATAAACACTAGACTTGATCATTCCTTGTGTAGGTTTTCATGGAAGCAAGTCAAGAACTCTGCGATCTCACTCACCAGTCTTGGCCACCTTGACCAGCTCCTCGTTACTGTACTCGTTGAGGTGCTCCTTCATCTCGGAGACCGTCTTGGTCACGGCGCCAAAGGTGAAGTAGGGGTTCACGCTGACTGTAGGCAGCTCCTCTGCCTCGTTTTGGGCTATCAGCATGTGGTAGCTCTGCAACACAGGAGCTAGTCTGTTAATGGATGCTGGTTCTATGTGAGGACTGTACTCTTACTATGAGGATGGTTATAGTATTCATCCTTTTTTCAATGATAATTCTTCTAGGTTAGCCTGCTTGGTAGGTCTTGAACTGGCTTTAAATAATCCAGACATATCGTTGTATTGGAAATGACAATCGTTTTCCTTAAAGAGGTAACAGCCTGCTTACCTGGATGAAGTGGATGTGGTCCTCTGTGCGGGAGAGCTGAGTGATCTCGTTGTCCCTCCTCTTCAGATCAGAGATCTCGTGAGTCAGCCGCTCCATGTGGCCCTCGGCGTTGTTGAGCGCCGCCCTCTTATTGGAGGAGATCAGCTTGGTCATCTCCTGCTGCATCCTTTCGATGGAGCGCAGCATGTCCCCGAACAGCTTCTCACATTCTTGCATGGCCCTGGATGCTGAATTCTGTAAAGACAGGGAAAGGCACAGCGTGGTTCTTAGGTTCATCACATACCAGATTGATCTCTTTGGTGAGAGAGTTACTGCAATTGTGTCCTAAAGTGATGTCATTTGTTTTGGGGGTTTGAAGGTTGGTTGGTCCACGTTAATACACACCTTGAGGGAGTCCACTGCCTGTTTGAGCTCCTCCATTTGCTTGAGCCGGTCATGGATCCTCTCCTGGATTTCAGCCTGAGTGGCACCCAGTCGTTGCTGTGGAGAACGGAAATTACCTGAAGGTTATTATGGAATGGGACCAGTGTGATAAGCCACGTTATACTACAACTGAAACTAGTCTGGTCAAGCTGATAAGAAGTGCCTTTCGGTCAGCAGGTTGAAGGACGGCCCGGGACAGACACAGCCTTGTAAAAGTTGCAACCCTTGAACTCACTCCCACATAAGGAAAGAATCTTGGTGTTGGTGAGTGGACCTAAGGTGAAACCTCAAGCATTTGTTTTAGGGGCTTGGCTCGTTACTGCTGGCTACTCGTATCTTGGGAAGCCTTAGCAATTAGTGCAGTTAAACAACACTTTACAAAACAGTGGTCTGGTTTTGTTATTGTCAATATTGTGGTGCAATCCTAAACATAGTAATGATATTTCGCTAGACAAAATAAGAGCAGGAAGAAAAAATTCCAGTAAACATGTATAACATCTAAACATGTACTTAAACATATATTACATATATAGATCTTGGATGTGTGTCAGACAAACTTGCAATTGTGGATAGGGGCATACCCATAAAAAAAATCTAGTATTAGGATAAATAGTAAAATAGCCACATTTATATAATACATCATACCTAAGTTACTATATTTGTACTGGGATCATTTCAGACATACTTTTATTAAAAAGGCTATCCTACCACCCATATGCAATTAAAAGGAAGGAGCAGCTGCTCACCTGTTCATCCGCCCTCTCCTGCTCGGCAGACACCATGTCGTGCCCTTTGTGCTCCTTCACGGTGCATAGCACGCAGACACACATTTGGTCGGTGCGGCAAAACAGCTCCAAGGCCTTCTGATGCTGCGGGCAGACCTGCCTGTCCAGGTGGCCGATCTCGTCCACCAGCTTGTGCCTCTTGAAGGTGGTGTTCTCAAAGTGGGGCTTCAGATGCTTCTCGCAGTACGAGGCCAGGCACATCAGGCAGGACTTGATGGCCTTGTGCTTCTTGCCGATGCAGATGTCACAGCCCACGTCCTGGGGTCCCGCGTACGTGTTGTAGTCGGGCGACGGTGGAGGAGGGGGCAAGGTCTCCGAGGTGCGCAGGGTGGAGGAGCGGCGCGCGTCCCCCAGGCGGCGTGGGGTGGGCCTCTTGTTGTAGGTGACCCGGCACTGGGGACAGTTGTAGGTGCCCGTGTGGTCCGCATGGTCCCAGTAGGTCTTCAGACAGATAGAGCAGAAGATGTGGCCACACGGGATGGACACTGGGTCCCGGAGTTCTTCCTTACACAGGTAGCAGGCGTCCTGGTCGAGAGACATAACGGCAGCCTGGTCGCTGGTTCCTCTAATGGGAGTTTACTCGGACGCTGTGCGCAGGAGGCGTTTGTGTGTCTGCGCAGAGGCAAAGTGTTTAACCAAGTGCTACCGGAGGATGTTAAATAGTGTAAATAGGCAGGACGTTAAACAGGTTAGGCAGAAACTAACGCGATGGGAGGGGCCAGGTGAGTGTGGCTGGCTTCAGCTGGGACACCTGGGTGATGAATGCAACGTGTGACCATATGATTTCATTTAGTTCTGACCTGCAGTATTGCAATTAAAAAAGCACAAAAAGGTTTTGTTTGATTTGGTTAATCATTAAGCCAGGTTTGTGGGGAGGGGGCAGCTGTCAAGGGAAAATGGCCCTTACAGTGCATTTTCAAATTACATTGACCAGGAATTTGTAGACTTTTTTATGTATAAATGTAGATACGTACTTTTCTTGGAATATATCTACGCAGTGGCAAAAAAAGTTCATGGAGTAAACATTACAAGCAGGAACAGTTCAAAAGTCATTCCACCCAACAATGGGCCACTATCAGGAAGGGCGTGACGCATAACTGAAACACACTGCAACCATTCCTCTTACAAACAGTTTCCTATTGGCCGCAGGAAATGCATTTCTGCGAAAGGTGTGAGTGAGTTACAGGGCTTCGAGCAGCATTTCGAGAATTGCCAGTACCATCCCAGCTAAGTGCTGAGAGTGGTGTTGAGATAGGCCATGTCTGATTGGCGCCAGACTCAGCAGGGCACGGCATGTGAGAAGGTTTGTGTGATGAATGCACACCCACGGCCAGAGGAAGGCTGACCTCCTGAACAAAGGGACTCCAGGCATGCCTGTGAATCCCAGGGGGAGGGGTCCCATCTTCCTCTTCCCTGGTATGGTTTATAGCAAAACGATTCACCTTTGCTGTGCTCTATAAATTCTACTGACTTGTCACAACACTATTGATTTTTCACTTTTACACTAAGGCACGGTTACTAATCGGACACCCACTGACATGTTAGTCCATCAAGATTCCCATTGCCGACATCCAGTGTGGGTTTTCCTTCTCTTTAGCATATTTAACTTTGTTTAAATCTAAGTGTTAATCATTGAGTGAAAAGTTTCTGGCTATAGCAAAAGGATGTATGTTTTATTTGCATTTACTGTTTTGTGTAGTTAACTAGAGTTAATCATCAACTCTTTATTTACCACTTCAGTTTGTTGCCAGTCAGTTACTTTCATTTCCAACTTGTCGTTTTATATTGTAGTTTATTTTTCTTTCGTTTCAATTAGGGTTTTTAGGGAGCAGAAATTAGTACCTGCTTCCTAACTGTATCTCAATCAATTTCAGGCTATTCTTTTGAAATTTTGGAAGTCAATAAAGTTTTCAAACCAAAACATTTTCATCTACCTTCTTACCTCAGCTCAGCCTAAAAACACCTCCCTTCCAAAATGGCTGTCAGTTGAAGTTTCAGGGTTGTTAAAAATGTAGGGTGGAATGTGACCAGGCTAGATTGGGCAGATAACATGGGGGTCGAGGGGCCTGCTTCAAAAGATATCATTATGTGTGGGGCCTACAGGGCCAATCTGCATGGTCTGTTAGCCCCCGAAACAACGCCTGAATCTGACACACATCTTTGTTGATATGGTCTGCAAGCAAGATGTTTTGGCAGGTGTTGCAGTGTTCTGTGGGGGCTTTCTATTTGTGCTCTAAAGTGCATGTGTTGAAACAATTTTGCTGATATGATACAGTGAAAGGTTCACCTGAATTAACCTGCAAAGCAACAGTGATAGATGCTCATTGTTCAATCTTATAAAAGGACTCTGGTTAAATAGCAACCACTCTTTGCATTTGCCAATATTATGAATAAAGATTCCCTCAAGGTTAGAAATAGGCATGGATCAGATGTAATTAAAATTCAGTTGATGCAATATTACTGATAATTCGCTGAGCCGTAGGCAACCAATTACACTGGAGAATGCAAATAAAGCTCTACTGTTTACATAAAGAAAACAAAGTAATGTACTTTATGAAACCTTTTGGATAAAATCATTGAGATGTCTATTGGTCTATAGATTAACTTAAATTAAATGAAGGGTTTATTTTCAAGATCTTCATTATAGAGGCAAGCTTTGTTTTTGATATTTTTAGATCAATTCTCAGTACGGAATGTGGGTGTCTGTTCTGTGAAGTGACATGATCAGCTTGCTGTAAATACACCACTTTCTGGTTCTCTTCAATAGGTAAAGATGTTTTTTATTTTCAAATCAACGCAACCAATAAGTATTGTATAAGTGTAATGTAAAAGTAATTCATGCATGAAAGGATCCGAGACCCCACAGAAACCAAACTTAAAATAGTCAATAACAGATCAGCATGGGTCCCTGCTGGGCTGCACAAAACATTCCCCACTTCTCTGTTTTTCTGAAGTTGTGTGTAACCTGTCCACCTTCCTCTGGAGGGTTTCCAGACTCCTCCTCTTCGTCCATGTGTATCTGCCAACACTAACAAAGGTAACCATTGTTCCATCGCAACACTTGTAAATACCTTGTTTCAACAGTGTGCTTTGACCAAACGCACAAACAGGGAGCTGGTCCTTGACTCAAAAACATCCATTTGGTTTTGTTCTTTGTATAAACCGCCTCCACTAGAGCATATTTGCCACTCACTCTATCATGTTCACCTTTCACCTTGAACTGAGGTCAATTAGAGCTATATGAGACTGGGGGTTTCCGTCAGTTGACCAGAGAGCAGTGGGTTCACATCGGGCGCTCAATTTCAAAACTCATGAGTGATTTGTATTACTCAGTCTATCAAACTAGTCTATTAAAACATAGATAACGTACCATGTATTTGAGTTTGATCATATGTTTTGGTCCTGGAGTGGCCAGAAGCTGTTATTGTGTATATTTGCGTTGTCATGGGCAGGAACAAGATTTCCTTTCTCACAGTAATCAAAGTACTGAGACCCCCCCCCTCCCTCCCAGGCCCATCTCTCTCACAGTTCGTTAATCAGTAAGCAGGGAGAGCACAGGCTTTCTTCTATCCCCTTACCAGAGCAAGGAAAGAGAAACTGGCTTATCTGAAACCGGTCCAAATATGGAGAGAGGCGAAACTATCTATGAAGTGATATAATGAGAGAAGGGCTGGATGGTCTTTGCAACAAAATGTAGTCTTGTAGTGGAGTTCATTCATTTACAACTATGAATTAAAATATATATTTTTTAGATCACCCAATGAAATCTCTGTGTTTGTACAATGTTAAAAGAGTAGGCTCCCAAGCTGGATTCAGTCATGATGTGAAGAGCCGGTCAAGACGACACGCCCTCTCAAAGTAAACCAAGGTGTTCAATGAAATGCTAATGCTGGGGCATGATGTCAGCAGACATGCATTGCTGAGGAGTGCAAGCAAGAGTCAAGCCGACAAGACTATAACTGGTGACGGCTGATGGCTGACAGCAATCTCCAACTTTTAGCTATGCTCTCCCTCTGTTGGTTTCCAGGAGCATACAAGGAAACAGAGGAGGGGAAATAAGAGTGGTGAATTGAAATGCCATTCAACCAGTCACAGACTGATGACTCCACGCAAGCATCTGAGGCATTCACTACCACGAAAGTCTAGTCATTTCTCAGGAATGTTGAAGATTGCATCTATGGTTCTTTGTGCCTCCATTCCACACACATCCTCTCTACTGTTACACCATACACTTGTTCAGGTTACCAGACAGGTCTGACTGGGAGTAGTTTAAATATATCAACCACCCTCAAACGGAACTCCAAGTGCACCTGCACACACACTACTAGTCATGTTTCACGCATGTTTATTTTGGGTTGCAAAACTAGCTAAAGTCCTCCCTGAAATTAGGCCTGTAACTATGTTTTGCGGTCAGAGTGACTCTGTTTGTTCAGTAGGTGGACATTTGTCCCTACAGGGCTTTGTCCTCTTTTCATTTGATTTGTGTGAACTCTAGCCAGTGTGGGGCCAAAACAATGGCAATTCTTTTAGCTTTTCCTCTGAAAAGTCAACATGCTCGCTCGGTAGTATAGTTTGTCCTCGGATAAGTGAAACAAAAAACACCCCGCAGCAAAGCACAACACAAATAATGCAATGCAATGTTCTAAGGCACGTTTTCCTTCAGTTTGTGTGTGCTACAATTCATTCATTCTCCAGGGCACTAAGCCTATTGCTTTTTTTTCCCTCTCTGTTCTTCCCGCCCCCTTCCTCTCCCTTAAGTCTCCTGCTGCCTTTGCTCGACCTGTTTATCTGAACTGGGCAGAGCTCGACGCACACCCAGCACAGGAGGAGGGCCTAGCCTGCTTTCAATCAATAACCTCTGGAATTCAGAAATACAAGTAGGTCCTGTCTCTGGCTGACTGTACCAAACTGGTGGAAGGCAGACTCTTTGGCATACTGGAAGCCTCCTCTGTCTACCTCTGCTATTCGCTCTCTCTCTCTCTCTCTCTCTCTGTGTTTTTCACAGCCCTGAGTGTGTCGGCGTGTGACGATGGCTGAGCCCATGTCGGATTACTTTAGCTGCCCTCTGTGTGTGGGCCTGCTGAGGGACCCCGTGGCGATCCCCTGCGGCCACAGCTTCTGCATGGACTGCATCAGCGGCTACTGGAACGAGGCGGACTACACGGGCATCTACATCTGCCCCCAGTGTAAGATCACCTTCACCCAGAGGCCCGTGCTGCGGCCCAACGCCACGCTCACCAAGGTGGCCGAGAAGATCAAGAAGACCGGCCTGAACCTGAACCTGAACGTGACCGCCAACGCGCCCCAGGGGAACAGCGTGGCGGGGCCCCAGGATGTGCCCTGTGACTACTGCTCCGGCAAGAAGCTCAAGGCTGTCAAGTCCTGCCTCAACTGCCTGGCATCGTACTGCGAGAAGCACCTGAAGCCCCACTACGAGTCGGCCACCTTCAAGAGGCACAAGCTGGTGGACGAGCTGGGCAACCTGGACCGGAAGATCTGCCCCCAGCACCAGAAGTCTCTGGAGCTCTTCTGCCGCACCGACCAGATGTGCATCTGTGCCATCTGCACTGTCAGCGAGCACAAAGGCCACGACATTGTCTCCGCCGAAGCAGAGCGGAGCGAGAAACAGGTAAGTCAGGAGTCCTCCTCTGTAAGTCAAGGTGAAACTGTTAGCGACCTGTTTAGGATCCATGGGCATTTGCTGTTTTTCCGTAAAGCAATTTTGACTAGCAGCACAAGGCGTAGAACCGCTATGTTTTTATATTGGTGTGCTATTTTAAAGATAAGGCAAAGCTCTAAATCATATGACAGACACTGCTTTTCATATGAAACCGCTTTCATTTACAGAGCGCACAGTCACTTTAAGGGAGTGTTCTGGTGTTGTAACACATTCAAAGGTTAACCGAGTAGCTGCTTCGTTCACTGAGTTACAATTTCAAAGGAGCCCCCATTTCCCTGAGCGATAGCGGGCCGGGCTAGCAGACCAGAGGGTGGCGTGTGAGACAGGCACGTTGGGCTGAGAGAGGAACCAGGAGAGGTGGGTCGAGATAAAGGAATGTTAGAGGAAAGGCAGACGTGTAGTATTCCCAGCCCCCACCATCACCACCCCCTCCGCTCCGCTGTCGTCCAGTGTCTGTACTTTGACCTCGCTCGTCGCCTGTGATATCAGCCAACCTTTCCGTTACTCACAGATCCAAAACAACCCCGAGATTAGTGCTGCGGTCACTCTGGGAATGTGTTTGTAATGAGTTGATGAAAAGGGCTGTCAGTCTTGTGGTGTTCCAGCTGCTGCAGCTAGTGGGTGTGGGCAGGGGCTGGGACAGCGGAAAGCAGGCTCTCCTCAGCCGAGCTGAACCCCACCTGTTAGGGATGGGCTGGTGATACTGGAAGCGAAGGGAGTCGAGGCTCTTTACCGCATATCTTATCACTAAAGCAATCCCAGGCCCAGCTTGTGGCCATGACTACAAAATGGCTTTACAACAGTCCCCAATCCCCAAGACTAGAGAGAAGTAATGGTCAACAGGCGGTTGGGCAGGAGTGCCCATAAATTGCCCTTATCAACTTGTATAGTTGAGGAATACATGTTGATTTTAAATTATATCTATCAAGGGCATGTCTATGGTGTCATCCTAAGTGATATGAGACACAGCTTTCAAAACATCGAGAAGGGGCATGATTCATCCTCTTGAGATTTTGTGGGTGTTTGTAGCAGTCTGGTTTCTCTCATTCATCTCTGGGTTTACAACCTCTGCCTCCCTCGTCTCACTCCTTCCCTGCCACACTCCCCTCCCTCCCTCTCTCCTCGGCCCCCTCCCCAGATTCCCCACATTCCTCGGGCTTATCTTGAAGAATGAAGCGGTGGGCTGGGGGGGGGGCAGAGGCTGAATGGGGTCCCTCTCCTCTCTATAGTACATGTGCACCTTGAAACATCTCTCTTGCCAGCGGTGGATTCACATTCCAGGCATGGCCCGGATTCCGTCAGGCCTGGTGTTCCTCCTTTGGAGACAAAGCCGCCCGCACTGAGCGTCCGTTCATTCCCAGAGCCCAATTATTTTCCCGTCAGGGGAAAAAAAATGCTCTCGAATGAATTACAAAATGTGAAGGTTATAACATTGTGAAAAGGAGCTGGGGATCTATTAGCATACCCTGGCACGAGGATGGGAGATCTGAGCGTACCGTGCCTCGGCATTCTATTTCCCAATGTGAAAGAAGGTTATGCTCCTTGAGATAACTAAAGCCATGATAGCAAATCATGTATTCAGCCAAAGCTTTTAAGGCAAAGCAAACGGAGTTGCTCAATCATGTAAAAAATTACACGCACAAAAAACATTGTGACAGTGGGAAAGTGCGCCATTGTGAGAATTTCACTAATTAATTTGCCTTATTCTACCCACAGAAACTGCTGGGAGTTTCCCAAGCTGAGATCCGACAGAAATGCCAGGGAAGGGTGAAGGAGCTGGAAGAGCTGAGGACCGCCGTGGAGTCACTAAAAGTAGGAGACCAATATCAGTCAACATCCCCTGCCATCGCAGCTCTTTCCTGGGCACTAAGATAATTTTGTGGTTCAAAATAGTAGACAAAAAAAATGCTCTATCAGAAGATCTAGACTTTTTACAACGTGCTCAGATTAATCTAGATAGCTTCATTCCTGTTTCTTACCAATCCAGAAGTGATGTATATCATGTGTTCCCTTGTTGGTGGCATGTGACTTACCCCCCCCACCCTCTCTGTGTCCCGGGCGCAGAGCTCTGCCCAGAGAGCCATGGCGGAGAGTCAGAAGATGTTTGAGGACATGATCCGCTCCATCGAGAGGATGAGGTCAGAGGTCACCAAGCTGATCGGCATCAACGAGAAGTCGGCGTTCAACCAAGCCGAGGGCCTGGTGGAGCGCCTGGAGAATGAGATCGACGAGCTGAAGAAAAAGGAGGCTGGCCTTAAACAGCTGTACAGCACGGATGACCACATCCACTTCCTACAGGTGACACCTCTAACCGAAGGTCCCGGCCGATGGGCAGAATCATTTGAGGCAACCTTTTTTTGTTTAGCTGTCGCAAGTGACTGGAAATCACACATGGCAATTAAGACTTTACTGTTTTGGTAGAAATAGTTTACTGCGTAGCATCGTTCAATCTAGAGGCTGCTCCATCGCCCATGTTCTGCTCCCTGACCCCGGTTCTCTTTTCATTCGTAGAATTTCAACTATCTGTGCACCCCCACTGACGACGGCTTCATCCCCCGGGTGACGGTGAACCCCGACTTCTCCTTCAACGCGGCGCGGAAAGCTGTGGCCGAGATCAAGGACCGGCTCGAGGAGCTGGGCAGAGAAGAGCTGCTGAAAATCTCCAAGTCAGGTCAGACATGCGCTGGCGAACGGTCTATTTACGATGTGGTTTTTATTTGTGTAAACGTGACAGTTTTGATTGCATGTATATGCTTCATAAAATGGGTCTGTTATTGCTTTGTCGTCTTCGTTTCTGTCTCACAGTGAATGAGGTCCCAGTTTACACCACAGAAAATAGGACGAGAGAGAAGAGCAGCCGAGGTGAGTGTTTGTTTTCCATATCCTGTTTCATTGTTCCTACTTGAAAGGGAAATGACATCAGGCGTTGGCTGTTTATTGAATTTTGCACACATAAGAAACACAGCAACGTCAAGAAATAAAACGACAGTGAGCACTTTGGCTTGCAGGATGCAATTGTTGTTTGACGTTGCATAACATGCTTCTTTCCCTCCAGTCAAGGAAATAACAGTAGATAGTGCTCCTCCCTCAGAGCCCAGAACCCGGGCAGAATTTTTAAAGTGTAAGTAGCATCTCACAAACAATGTCTAACAAAACTTTATGTCAGTAAAGTAGAACAACAAAAGTGGCTCATATCAGCAGAGAACATCCTTTAAGCTTTAGCCCAATGGTTAAGACTGAGTGTTTTGAACGAGTAGCTGTGTCTGTTAGGGAGTGGAGTGTTCCTGCTCTGAGACCTGCTGAGTAAACATGTGCTGGTTTCCTACTCAGACTTCTGCCAGCTAAAACTGGACCCCAACACGGCCTACAAAGAGCTGCACCTCTCCGACAGCAGCAGGAAGGTCATCCGGACCAGGGACCTGCAGGCCTATGCTGACAGCCCGGAAAGGTTTGACAGTTTTGCCCAGGTGCTGTGCCGTGAGGCCCTGTCTGCCGGACGCTTCTATTGGGAAATTGAGTGGAGCGGGGAGTTCTCCATGGGGGTGGCCTACAAAGGCATCAGCCGCAAGGGCAAGGGTTCACTCTGTCTACTGGGCTATAACGACAAGTCCTGGAGCCTGCTGTGCTCCGACACAGGCTACTCCGCTTGGCACAACAGGGTGGACAAGGCTATTACTGCGCCCCACTCCCCAAGGATAGGGGTCTACCTGGACCACAGTGCAGGGGTCTTGGCCTTTTACAGTATAGGCAACCACATGAACCTGCTGCACAGGTTTGAGACCACGTTCACAGAGGCCCTCTATCCGGGATTTGGAGTTGGAACGTCTGTCAAAATCTGCCAACTTAAATGAACACTTGGCACACTTGTGCGTCGTCTTGTTGTGGATTTTGGTTTCCCATGATATAGCTTTAAGCTGATTGTTTTTAAAGCTTCCCATGGTTCTTTATAGATGCTGGCCTTTGGGAAAAAAGTTTGTTTGAATATAGTTTTTTTATACAACCCACAACAGCTTACTCATTGCTAATAAATACACTGTAACATGTGAGCAAAAATATTTCCCCATTATTGTAATCTACATTTCCAGAAATACCATTGATGGATTTTTATTCCATCTTAAGTATGATGTATCAGTTTGCATTTTATGACAATATTTTTTTTAAAGAAAGTTGAATGCATTTGTTTATTTATAAGGTGCTATCTTGTGTATTCTTTAAACACAGAATTGGAAGTGAATTACATATATGATATATGATAATTTCCTGATAATGAAACAGATTAAAGAGCTAGCAAAGCAGTCATGTTAACCTACAGATTAAATTAACACTATTAAAAAAATGTATGGATGTCATAAAAGATTTATTTGATAAGGAAATTATATAAGAGGTTTAAATACTTATGTAGCATGATCTATTGTAGACAAGTAATTAGAGAATCACTTGCATAATTTACTTTCACTGGCATAGAATCACTTGCAAAATTTGCCTATTTTGATAATCAGTGAATGAAGTCCCCTGTCCTGGCACAGCTTTAACATAATCCTACGGTTGCCGTGTCACAATCTATAAAAGGTTAATTCTCAAATTCACTTATATTTCAATATAAGGTCATTTTGCAAGCTTTATTTATTTTTTATATAAGAAATACCGTGTGTGTGTGTGTGTGTGTGTGTGTGTGTGTGTGTGCGTGTGTGCGTGTGTGCGTGTGTGCAAGCAGTATCTAATTCAAATATCAATGGCGTCTCAGAGTTAGCCTGGTTAAAAACAACCTTTTTAAACACATTTTGTTTCAGAGAAAACAATGACATTGTAGTTCTCAACAAGGACAGTGATACATTCTTGTCAAATGCATTTTGACTTCGAAAAAAAATCAAAAGGGCATTTTCAATTCCATCAACAATAGTCAGGTTATAGTGCCCTCTGCTGGGAAACGTTTTAACAACTTTTCACTTTTCCCACTTTTTTTTTTATTATAGGATACAATTTTAATACAGACATTGTGGTGCAGTTTAAATCAGAACAATTAAAATATGGACCAGGCACACAACATGGACGACAGTGGACACAAATAGCACCATGCGACAAGAGTAGGAACAGTTCTACTAATTCAAACAATTAGATTAAACAATTTAATCTTATTGGTGATATTGCTATTCAATTGAGTGTTGTGTGAATTATGTCACTTTAGATCCTGAAGTTCTCAGCTTCTCTGAGATAGACTGAAAGGTTAAAATAAAAAGGTGCTTTTGATAAAAGCGTCCGCTAAAATGGATTGAGATCTTATGTGAACACCAAATCAGTTATAATATTGCTGACCAGTCCACGTAAAAAAAATTGGGTTAGCTTTTTGTTAGATAAAAAAAGGCTAGAGGATTTTAAATCTAGCGGTCAGGATAGGACTACTTTGCTTGCCCAAGAGGATTTCAAGACAACGTGCTAGAACAGCAACCCTTCTTTTGATTGGTGTCTAAAATAGCCAATGAACGAACATCTTCGTTTGGAAACCATAGATACGGGAGTGATGTGTATACATCCAGGAGTGGAGCAAAAAGCTATCTGACAATTTATTTGTAGCAACTGCATTGAAAAATTTAGAATGAACCTTGTCCATGCAATCCAGAGGTTTGAAATCTACACTGGCTAATCCAATAAACATAATTTGTTAAAGTTAGATTACTTGGTTGATTTACTAGCCATCCGTGTTAGATAGCCAGCTAGCGCTACCTGACGACGGTGTCAACATAATCAATATCGTTCATTACAGATTGGTAACAATTAAAGCTACCAGCGTTAAAAACGTGACATGTTTAAGGCCAAAATACTACTTATTGGACCAAGTGAGGTAAGAAAAACTACTGTGTTACAATACATAAACGGATTAATAACGTCAACATTGCATGTGCTTTATATAACCAACGTTAGCTAGCTGTGTTATTTGACATTGATACGAGTAATACGGGTAATGTTTGATATTAAATAATGATTGTATGTGTGTTTCAGAGTGGGAAGTCATTTCTATCAAACTTCCTCTCAGACATCGTAGAAACCGTAGGAGGAGAATACAATCCTACTCAAGGAGTCAGGTAGGTTGTGTGCGTGAGAGTGGCAGAATACGTCAATGCTTGTAGTGTTTCAGCGCAGATACACAAGAAAATGCGTTTATTTGAACAAAAAAGAACAGAGGGCAATTGCTAACACGCCTGATATTTCGTTTGTTTTAAGGATACTAGAATTTGAATTGCAGAATGAAGCTGGTGGCGACAAATACTCCACATTTGAGGTGGAACTCTGGGACTGTGCTGGAGATTTTAAGTAAGGACATATGCGTAAACCTTAAACCCATAATGGAGCTCTCTCTTCTTTTTAATTTTTTACATTTTCTTGAGACTTAAAAAAGTAAGATAAATCTAACACACTGCTTCAGTCTTAAGCAGCAAAAATAGTGCCGAAAATATGGCACCATACCAATTAAACCAAATAAAGTCTATGCTTTTTAATGACAAATATCCATATATATATAATAGACCTTTCTGATATAGGTTTGAAACCTGCTGGCCTGCAATGATGAAAGACTCCAACGGTGTAGTGATTGTGTTTAACCCTGACGTACCAAGCCACCTCAAAGAAGTGGAGACATGGCACTCAATGTTCATCTCCTCTCAAGGCTTGCAGGACAGTCAGTGCCTACTGATAGCTCATCACAAGCCTGGCAGTGGAGCAGACGAAGGACGACCATCTTTATGTAATAATTTCCATTGATATCACAGATTTACTATGGGTTGAATTTTACTTGCTAATATTTACTGTAACACATTGTGTTGTCTGTGTGCAGCCTCACAATTGAGCAAACTACCACTCATTCACTCCAACCTGGAGGAGGAGCCAGAGGATGTGAGGCAAGCCTTCCGCAGATATTTGGAAAACATTGTGCGTGCACTTTCAGAAAGTAGGGAGAGAGAAGAAATGTCCATTATTACATAGTATCATGTCAAGAAATAACCAGCGTGTTGTTCCATAGAACTGCAAGATGGTCCTTATAATCAACCAGGTCATGACACATTGAGACTCATAGTTCTATTATTTGGATTAGTAAACAGCATTTCCATTTATATTTTTCAGCCTAGAAGTCTGTCCTGCGCATGTTTACATTACTATGAACACAAGGAAAAAAAAAAATGTTTTGCCACAGTTGTGTATATCTCTTATGCCATTTCTGCAAAACATTGAAGTCCTTTTTTATTTGTAAACCAGCTGCAAATATGCAAATGTTTTTCTTGATCATGTTTGATATCTTGCCTATTCTAGTAAATACATTTGTAAGTCAAATAACCACCAAGTGATGTAGTTAATAAACAACAGAAATATTTATTGGATCCCCAGAGTTTGAGCTAGAAATTGAGTATACAACACTCAAGATGTGCAACAACGTGGTGACAGGTAGTCAAACATTTAAACAGCATATCCAATAATGCCTCCTTTTCCGATGCACTCTCCGATGTAGAACCACATCAGCACTTCAGTGGCAACCAGTCCGTTCCTCACAGCGTCCTGTATAGAGTGAGGCGAGGAGGTGTCACTTGTAGTCACAATATGCACAATGTCTTCATAATCAATTAAATTAAACTATTATAGTTTGGGGCAGAATTAAGCAGCTTTATTTAAAATAAGTCATGCAAAGGCCAAAAAATCCAAATTATAAATTCAGGAAGGTAAGCACTATGCGTTTCCCTGAAAAACTACAAGGTGTTGCAGCTACCTCTTGACTGAGTAATTACCACATTTAAATGGTAGTTGCCACAAGTTAGTAACTATAACTAAAATGTATGTCTGCCTTTGTAAAATAGTCTGTTCTTGATATCACAGAAAATAGATATAACAGGGCAGGGTACAACTTGCGTGCCAGGGTAGCAAGAACGTCTGAAAATTCCAAATGCCATATTGTCTAAAGTGCTATTTGACCATTGATCTGCATCTTCCAAAATGTAATTAATTAAACCAAATTAGCTCCTGATAACCAAGGGACTTTAGCCTACATGCAAATTAGAATAGTCTTCAAGTGTAACCAATGGGAACTGACAGTACTATATGTTGAGCCATCAGCAATGTTTGTCCCTTGACTAGTTCCTGATTTGATTACATTTTCACTCACCAGCAGTAGTGTTCCTGGAACAACCAGTCACCCTTCTCAAAATATAGCTACAGTCAAAGTAGTATGCATTTCCATCAGTATTGCTATTTTACTTCAAGCTAGTGTAGCCCTTATATAACACTCCCTGCAGACAACTTAGCTGGACCGTTCTATAAAAACCCACCTTGACAGTAGTTTGTCCAAGGCGACCAGTCTGGAAGCCCTTGACAATGTTGCCAACCCCAGCAATGGCTTTAGGAATCTCTGCAGGTGAAGGTGGCACGAGCTCGACACGGGCGTAATACCAGAAGGTCGCTAGCCGGGGTTTGGAGTAGGTGACAGCGGCTATAAAGTAAAATGAACCGGACATTATGACAAGCGGTCATTGCAATAACGCCAGATTTAGGGCCCGGCTTACTTGAAACATTCATGCAGCACAACCTGAGATACTCACTGAAACAAATCTAGCAGGACTCAGGAGATCACAAGGTTAACAGACAAATAAATAATGTATCTAAGTTTTATTGATTACCATACAGTTGCATGTCAAGACATTATGTCCTGCTGTGCGGAGTGCGATGCACAGCTAACGCGGCTAGGTAGGCCACACGAGAGGCGGCCAGTGTTGTCACTCACGATATGCGCGTGTAATTTGAACTTCAACGTTCAACTGCAATATTTTAAACATCAACTTACCACCAACCAATGTAGGTACTTTGGCCACCAACTTTTGCACTGCCTGTGCCATTTTGCTGTTGTAATAGGTGGCTGTAGATGTTGTCGTCTTGTATTATGGTCCGCGACTGAATGTGACCTCCAGCTAGTAGGACCCTTCTGAAGTATAGCTGGCTTAATATATGCCTGTGTAGAAAAAGTCTGCCCTCTAATGTTAAACAGTGGTAACTGTCCTGCAGACCTTCACCCGCGCTCTCTGGACAAAATAAGTAAACTATCAATGCAAACTATTTTTATTTCCTCCTATTTTGATTAGCCTTTATAGTTATGCTCTTCGATAAAGTCAGTTTTTTTACAGGCTAAAGTAGCACAATCCACTACAAATTGATGGAAAGAAATTAAAAGTTTCAAAGAGAAGAAAAATGTGGATGTTATAGCATACAAATGCAGTTACAAAAACAATTTAGGAGAAAAAGTAGTCCCTTAAGATTGAAAAACGCTTGCTAATGATGTGCCCAATGTGTCAGATCTTCTGGAGAAATCAATTTCGAAATGAATCCTATGAAAAGATTGTTTCTCTGAGATCTCACTAGACTGGAGGTAAAACTTTGCTTTACCCATCCATCCATCCATTAGATATACCGCTTATCCTATGCAGGGTCGCGGGGGGGCTGGAGCCCATCCCAGCCGACACAGGGCGAGAGGCGGGGTACACCCTGGACAGGTCGCCAGTCTATCACAGGGCCGACATATAGGGACAGACACTGGAGATGCTGGAGTTAAGAAGAGCAAATCAGTTGGAATCATCCCCATTTGCATCATACATGTGTATATTATTATATAGATATATATATAGTGAATCTGCATACACTGTTTATAATGCTGTATACAGTATATGCATATGATGTTTGGATGAATTCAACACATACAATGCCTTTTTACAATCAAATACAGTGGAAAAAGTAGAAAACAATAACATAGGTTGGCATCTTCCCTTGATTGTCTCATGTAGTCACTTGACTATATTATTATTTTCCAAGTCCTTTTGCTGTTGGTAGATCTGAATTAGTTGATAGGGTACTAGAATTAACACAGCCCACACACACATGTGTAATGTTGGTTTGCACAAGCACACAGAATCAGAGACAAAGAAAAAAAAAATTTGAAAACACACACACGCACACACACACACACACACACACACACACACGCACACGCACACGCACACACACACACACACACACACACACACTTAGACACACAAGTTCAACTTAAATGCCAAGCAACAGCACCAAGAGGTCTGGCTGTCTCAATGATGGAAGAGCCCTGATACATTTGGGAATGCCAAGTCAGAAAGAATGACACTCAAAACAGAAACTTGGTAGGACAGATAGGAGGGGGAGGGGAGGGGGCGGTGGTGGACTGGCCATAAAGAGGAGGGCCAATTCTTAGTGTGACGGTCAGTTTTGCCCGTAGTGGCCAAAACCCAAGCTGGTATAGAGCATAGAAATACAGTGTGATGTTGTTGTTTACATTTGAAAAATAATTCAATTAGCCTGTAACACTTTGTGTGTGGTCATTTCCATGGTGAAAATATATTTTCAAAAGAAAGTGACATTTCATGAGGTACATGGAGTAAAAAAAGCACAGTGGCTGTCATAAAGTTGATAATGGTAGTAGTGAGGCAAAGCATGCTAGCCAGGATGAAAGGAAACAGCCACAGTGGCCGGAGCAGCCCACTCAGCCAATTTAGAGAGAACAGATACCCAGTGATGATGTAGTGGGCTGTGTGTAGAGATCATGAACAGAAATAATCAGTTTGAAAAATAATATATATAGTAGGCTATAGCCTACTCTAACATAGGGGATGATAATGGCACAGGGTTTAATTGTTTTGTATCCAATTTATTTAGTGTAGGTTACATATAACACAAATTTACTAATAGCCTTTTATCTGATGCAAGTTTTGAGTTGTATTTTTACATGGAATGGACATCCACAATGATTTTTCCCTGTCCAGGGAATTTGTACCACTGGGCTAAAGGTCCCCCATTTGTCAGCAAGAAAGCCCATTGGTTCCCTCAGGCATGGCAAGCAAATTGTCAACACAGTGCATTTATTTAGTCCTCATGTTGTACACTCTTGGGCCTTAACAGTAAAAATCACAAAGAAATTAGCCTTGAATAAAAAACTGAGAAATTAGTATGCTGAAGCAACCCCCCCCCCCACCACCACCACCACCCCCACCCCCGTCACCCCACCCCTGCCACCACCAACACTCATCTATGTTTTGAGATTATGCAAATGTACTCTGTTCACTCTGGGTAATTCTTTGACTCTTCTTGTGTTTGGGTAAGGGCATGACAATTTGACATTGAATGTGATTTTGAATTTGATCAGAAAGTAAGGCTGCATTGCCATCTGCTGTTTAAAAGTTAGATCTACAAGTTTAGGTATGGATGAGCTTGTCCGTAACCGCAACGTTGAGTTTGTTTTGCATAACCTCTGATATTGGACGTCACCTACACCGGCACCTCTCTCTCTCTCTCTCTCTCTCTCTCTCTCTCTCTCTCTCTCTCTCTCTCTCTCTCTCACTCTCTCAGAGGTTTTTATGGATGTGTGCACAATCTAGCTGAACCTTTGCCAGTATAAATGTAATCAAATTTTAAGTAGTTTGCTGACCTGAAATTCGGTTGATACAGTTCGGTATTGTGTATTGTGTTAATGCACTTGTACGTCTTCATCAATTTATCTTAAGTATGAAACCCCTAGTCACCCAGAAAACTTGGGCATTAATATTAGACACAATTTTCATTGTGACAGTCATTTTTGTCCTGTTTTCATAATTTTATAATTGCATATTACCCCTTGCATGGTTTACGAAAAACAGCACTGCAATGCACTATTATAGTTATAGCTCTCGGATGGTTTAAATGCATGCCTGCTAAGCGTTGTGTTCAGGAACGAGATGCCCACGCTGAGCCAATGTCGGCTCTTAGCCAGTGCCTGCGGGTGCAAACATGGAAGCCAGGCTAGCTTGGGAAAGGTCAGCGCGTCACAGATGGGATCAAGTGACTCAATTTAGACTGCAGTGTCATTCTTTGCACCACCTAGCCCAGTAGCCTACATAGTAGCAGAGGAGGCTTTTTATTCCTGGAGTTCACACCAGTTAACAATGTTGCTCACTAGCCCCCTTTGTATTTCTTATTCTGTGTATTATTCTGCATATCTTATTTCAGCTTCACCAGGTAACCTCAAATACTTCATAATGCATTATGCCATGTATTACACACTTTTCCAGGGGATAGAAAAGTGTTGAAGTACTCACCTTTTAAACATTTGGCCTCTCAGATAACTTTAACAAACACCAGGTGATTGCTCACACAGTAATCTAATGGGAACATCATCTACAGTATATCAGACGTGTATTATAAGATGGGTCAATTTAAGTAATCTATCTATAGCTACATTCTCTGATGGGATCAGGTGGTACATCTGATGTCTTGATGGCGAACTGCCAAGCCTCGTGGTTTGGCAGCGGGCCGGCGGTTGAAGGAAAGACATGGAGCTCAGTGAAACGATGGGAAGATCAGTGACGAGGGGTATGTCACGTCCACCACAGCTGAATTCCAGTAGAGAACAAGTGCTGATCTAAATTATTTGGACTGTCAATATGGCAGTGAAGAATGTTCTAAAACAAAGTTATTTAACTAAAAAAGATTTTACATAAAATACAATTCTATAAAACCCAATAAAACTATCCAAAAAAAATTATAATCTGAGTGTATTAAATGAATAACCAATGTAAAGTTTTTACAGGTTTTGGAAACTGGTGTTGATGAGATAAAAACAATTGGAGAAAGGTTTTTCAAATTACAATTATAAATTACTTTTAAGAAACTTTTTACAAAAATAAGCAAATATTTGTCACTCACATGAATCATTTATTTGTAATCCACTTTGATATTTGGTACATTTTGCACGTTAAAATTGGGCCCATAAAAACACTTCAAGAAACCAAAACATAACATGACATAGTGATAACGCTTAATGATCCTTGTCCTCACAAAACCAATGTTTTATAATGCCCATGGTTGCAGGTCTTTTGATAGTTTAACAAACTCAATTACGTTAGGCTACATATGCATTTGAATGACTTGAACTGCACACAAAATGTTCAATGAAGAAAATAAAGACAAGAAGCAAAGCGCTCCCAAAAACAAAAACACCATTGCCACAAAAATAAACCATAATGCAAACCCACATTCTTCATTATCTCCTGTCTGTCAAATACTTTTCTCTAACGCTCTTAATTTTGGTGGCAGGCCTTTTTTCGCTATGGAGGTACCACCAACCCACTGAGAGTAGGTAAAGGGCACACCATGCTGGGAAGGAGGAGAGGAGAGTGACCATGAGAAAGGTGGCGATTAAAAAAGCGTGGAACATAGCTCTGGTAAAATTACTACTTGAATAAAACATGCTGCACATTACAACAAATCTCCTGGCATCTTTGCTTGCATTCTCTGAGCAGTAACTATTCTGTGAGAGGTCAACATTCTCTGGTAAGTCTGTATTCTGGATCAAGCTTTTTTCTATGATAAGTTGTGGATCAATGCTTTTGTTCAATGCTGGAATAAATTGTATTGCTGATTTGGCAGCGTGACTCTGGATTTGCTCTGAATATCTCCCAGGGTGCTCCTCGGTTTCACTTAGCATGTGCTGTCTTTTATCAGAAATGTGAATTTCACTACTTTCTTTAAGTTTGGAAAACGGAAATACACCTGGCTCACAGGCTTCATTTCCTTCTACCTCTGAGCTATGAATTACATTGAAAACGTCTTGAAGGCAGCCACTCATCCTTTCAGTGATTATGCTTTCGTTCTCTATAACAGGCCCACCCTCATTTAAATTGATCACTTCTTCTAAAATTCCTTCAAGGTTTCTCTTACATGGGAACACAATCAGATTAGTTCCCCTTTCATCACAGCTTTTCTTGCCCACTGACACTTTCTCACTTTCAACCTGCAATTGTTCCATCGACAGGTCTTGCTCTGCTACTTCTTCTGCTGAAATATCAATTCTCTCTACAATATGATTGCTCTTGTTTTCTTCCCTTAATTCCACAACTTCTTCTTTTTCGGTACTCACCTTTTCTTTTCCTTCGTCCCAAACTACACTGTTCCCTGTAACCTCCAACTTCCTGAATACATTTTTCTTTGACAGGTAATGTGTTTCTGCATAGGTTTCTTGTCTACACTCTTCTTGTTTTTCTTCCTCATTGTCACTGAATACATGTTGTGCTTTTTCTTGTCTAAATCTTTCGTTACTGAATTCTTCAGCCTCAATGCAATTTGCATTCACAATGGTGTCTATCACTGATTCTTTTGCCTCTAATTGTGTGATTTCCTTTGTAAATGTATCTTTTGGGGTTGGCTCTTCTTCATTGGTCTGGCCTGCTCCAAATTCTTTGTGGGATTGAATAAGCCCAAATTCATCCAATTTATGTTCTCTTTCTTTATGGTTGAGAAAGAGTTCTTCATTTTGTTTTAGACAGAATAATTTATGTTCACTTTGACTCTGATCCATTGTTTTCAGGTTTTTATCCTCTGTTTGATTCGTTCTAAATACACTTACATTTATATTGTCTAGTTTAGATTGACCCTCTGAAAATGGTTTGAAATAGGCTGGCATATTTTCGTTGATTCCCTGACTGATGATCTCCCTACATGCCAGCAAGTCTACTTCTCCTTTGTATGCACTGCATATAACCTTCTCTTCTCCCTGGTAAGAATTCCCCTCGCGCTGTCCTCCTTCCCATGAGATTCTGTCTCCTGCGCTGGCATTTGGATCACCCAATAAGGCATTCTGATCTGCCAACTCTTGCTCTCCAGAGCTTGTTACCAGCTCAGCTGCATGTGGTTTGAAAGGCTCCTCTGTTACCTCTATATTCTCTCCTCCTTCTGCCCCTCGTTCAACGCGCTTCTGCCACTGAGCCAAACTGTCAACAGTACCCTCGGACACGGTGTCCATTCGCGACGGGCAGGATTCCTTCATGGTTTCTGTTACAGAGTGCCCCACAGACCTTTCTAAAGCGACATGGGCTACTAGGTTACTATCTCTGGGGGAGCTGGTATCCTCCTTGGGCCATGTGGACAGCGGGTCGCTTGCCAGGGGTGTCACATGAGTGTGTGACCATGACTCATCAGCCAAGGAACTTGTGCATAGGTGAGTGTTTGGGTCTATCAGCAGTATGTGTTGGTTCTCAACAGTAGGGGTCATGCCAGGTTCATTCCTATTGTTTGAGGGACCAACTAAAGTTGCTGTTTGCAACCAGTCAGCCTCTGGCACATTAGAACGATCTTTAGACTCTGTTCCATTGAGAAAGGCTTCCCACAGATCACAGACAGAAGTTTTGTCCATGTCACTGTCTGTAGATGTTTTTGAGGATATCCCATTCGCTACTTCAATCTCGATATTGTCCACATCGGCAGTACCCATCGTTTCGTTTTTTTCCTTACTCCAATCCAATGACAGGAGTGGAATCTGGTGATAAGTCAATATCTGCGGCTTGTCATTGACCAGGTCTTTGTGTTGAATAGGTGAGAGGATTGTAGATGTGCTGTCCCCTTGTGCTGGGATCCTATTTTCTGGATCAGAAGGATGATTGAAAGGATGATGATGGAGAAGGTTGTGATTCTGTGGTCTGGTCTTTGGCAGCCAATTGGCTGAGTTGGTCTGGATCACATCCTGTCGTCTCTGGGTTAGATAATCCTGCACACGTGCCAAACGTGCTGCTCTCCGTTGGTTCTTCACACTAGCCACCTGCCATTTAACCAAGTGGGAAAGGTCAACTTAGGTCTTACCATTTTGAAACCATCGACTCAACTTCACTAGTCCTCATCAATAGTTAATTAAACCGTGAAGTATTTTCCACTGACTAAGATTTGTAGAGTGTGAATTCAGGGTGTGTACTATTTATTTGGGCCAGACTCATGCAATGTGATGCAAAACTCGTGCAACTTCAGTCAACATCCCCACCACCCAAGCTTCTTGAGCTATTTTATTAATAACTTATATGTTCAAATGCATGGCATCTTCTCATGTATCAGGTGAGCTGTGTCACTAGTTCCCGTCTGAAGCACAAACATGCAGCAGGGTGTACAGCCGACCAACCTCACGTGTTTCTCAAAGGTATTGAGTGTACAAATGTTGTGCACGACTACCTTTTATAAATACAGTACCCATGCAAATATACTTAAATTTTTCAGACAGAATTAATCAGTTTATACATATACACATGTAGTAATCTGAACTTTCAAAGAAAAGTAGCACATACATATATATATATATATATTTTTTTTAAATGTATTTTAGAATTATTAATAATCTTATTGTCCGTGTACTCCAGATTGGTAGGACTGGCAATAATTGGGTTTATGTTGAACAAATAATTTTGCTATTGCAAACTTAGCGCTATAATATAATATAATTATAATATGTAATTATACATTTGCCCCACCTGTAATAAATGTAATATTTTTACCTGAAGATCATTTTAGATTACTGAATTTAAAGGTTAAAATTGCTTATTTTGGGGTGTGTCGTTGTCATGGAAAGTTAATGTACTGACGTTAAACGTGTTTACGAAGTTTTTGGTAGACAAAAATCTAAGTCATAATCATTATATGACCCTGAAGACTTTCGAGACTTGTTTGTATATTTTTATAAATATTAGAAAATATTTTATTAATAATCATTGGCGAATCATCACAAAACCATTTTGGCATATTTGATAAAAATATTTGTAAATGGGACTGGATTTTTAGAGGCCAATAGTCCTTGAAAGACATGGTGATTCAACATCTAAAGAAGACGAAACAGCCCTCTTTCAGGGCTAAAATCTAATGTAATCTGACAAGTACCAAATGGATATCTATAGGTCCTGCATTACTGCTGTGAAAAATAAATTGGTCCCTCAAGAAAAGTATACTGTAACTAACACTGACAAAGTACGCATTATACATGAACCTTTTCTAAAGTGCAGATCCTCTACTTACTAACGACTGTATGCATTCTGTTGACTGAACATATTAACAACACATACGCTGTAATTCAAATACAATATTATTCATAATGTTGTGCGTTCTGTTCATTCACTCTACAAAGTGTTTAAAACTTAATGCCAATCAATTGCTTTGACTGTTCAGAAATACTTACCAAAAGTTTCTGATCCTTGTCGTGATGAACATTTGCATGTAACGTTTTGCTGTTCACGGTTTCTTGCTCAGTCCCTTCTGCTCCTTGCAAGGCTAAAGGTTAAGGAAACAAATGGCACGTGCACTCAATTTCAGTAGCTTAGAATCAACATACATTTGAACACAGACAAAATGCTACATTTAAAGTGACTCGAACATTATTAAACACATTGAAAAACTGTATAGTATATAAACACACACACACACACACACACATTCCCAACTTAAACACACCTGTAGTATCTATGTTGATTGTAGGGGTGGTGATCCCAATGGCCCTCTCATCAGTCTTGTTTTTCCTGTAATCAAAAAAGCACGGGTGACAGAACAAACAGTTGCAGCTGGGTCAGAAGTCATAGAACGCTGGCTGAAGCGTTATATCAAAGGAGATGCTTGCTGTCTATACAAATCTTTATTTACCCAGTGATCTACCCTATCTAAGTGAACATGAGAAAAAATAAATAAATAACAAAACAAATTTGAACAATTTAAGTGTGTTCATCTCTTAATTGCAACTCAAGTACACTGCTTTATGTATTGTTGTATGCTTTAGGTTATGTTACAACGTTGTATTATAGATGCAAACGTTATGGTATTGGGAACAGATTGTTTGGGAACTCTCTCACCTGCTAGCTTTCAGACAGCTTAGCTTGGCCTTGTGGTTGCTGCTGTCCTTCTGCTCCTTCTCCTGATCCCTTACCACCTTTTTAACCTTCTGGCGACAGAACATCACATAGTTCATATCCTTATTATTAGCCCAGAACATGCCCACCGAGGTCTCATACCTCAGGCAGAACTCCACTTTGACACCGTCCTGGTCAAAGGAAGGGACCAGGGTGAGCTTGAATGCAAAGCTATCTGTCTCCCCGTCGCTGGAGCCAGGCATGTACTCGGCCAGCAGGTCGAAATGGCTCTTCCAGCCATCAAGGGAGATCCGAGCATAGACAGATTTATCAAAGCACAGATTGAGCACTCGGACAATGCCTCGCAGGACCGTGGAACGAGGGAGAAGCTCTAAACTTTCCAGCTCCAGTTTCTGGTCCTGTAGCCTCTGACTCAGTTCCTCTGGAGTTGATGGCACGTTGAACAGACAAGACAAGTAGTACTCCTCATAGTAATCTTTGATCTCGGTTTTTCGATTGCTATGTTCGGTCTCGGTCAGGTCAGCAATGTCGAACTCCTTGACGGAAACCAGGTCCAGACCAAAGGCATCTGCGAATGATACCTTCCTCCGGACAACTGGCGGGGGCTCTGGTTCGGAGTCCTCGTCGGTCTCCTCCGACTCTTCAGTGGAACTGCTACTTGTGAAGGAAGCAGCTGCCATTCCTCTCTCCTCGTCTTTGGCCCTCTCTCCCTCTTCTTTTGCAACTGTCAATGGAACCCCATCCTTCTCCCAAGTCCCAGTGTCTAGAGCTTCCATAAAGTTTGAGGGTCCAAGAGGCTGTGGTTTACCTGTGGACATCCAAGGGTCTGACTTGTCTAGGCCTGGTTACCTTCGCCCCTGCCTGCCGGACTATCTAATATGGTGGATCAGAACACACTGGCCTTAGCTTGGTTGCAGTGACACTGGAGAGGAGAGAGGACGTGACTTGACAGACAGGGTCCAGTTACAGCAGGAGAGCGTTGTGAGCCTATTAATAGTCTGAGCGCTGTACTAGGCCAAAGCAGTCGCACTTCATGTTGACACATGGACTACGTGACGGAAGAAGCCACATGGAGGAGGACACAAAGCTCCAAGCTTAAGTTCAAAAGATGAAAACCTTTTGACGAGTAAGCCTTCACACAGTATCGATTACACAAAAAGACACATAAAAGACACATATAGCTAGTTCTATCTCAATGAGAAGGTCAATTTAAATTTGGTTTTGGAGAACTGATAAGAAAGGTACATCAGAAAATACATTATATAAAAAAATATATAAAAATTATATATTTTATTATCATTATTACTTTTATTTGGCCTGAGCTCACAACATTGTAGCCCAATATTGATTTCACTTTCCTCATATTTAACACCTATTGTCTGCAATTTCTGTAAATCAGATTGAATAGATCTTGTTTCCTGTCTGAGTTGTGGACTTCTGTGTTATACTTTAAGGAATTTTTCAAGTCAAATTATGGGAAAAAAATCTTTATTCAATAATAAAGTTACAAAAATTTGTATTTCTTACTAACTAAAATCAACTTGGAACTGGAACAACCACATTTGCACAATGGCTTTTCAAAAAAATCTAAAGATAAAGTAAATTCACAAAATATAACATTTTCTCCACATTACACTGTTTTAGTTACCATGTCTTTAATGTTCCTAAACAGTATTATGTAGCCTACTTATAGGTTTATACTGCAGTAGATCGATCACTGTCAGCTGTATAGAAATACAGGACCAGAATAACGTTTTAAACAAACAGGTAATAAAGGCTTGGATAGAGTCTTCAATTATAAGCCCATCCGGGTTTATAGGGAAGAACTGTAAGATAATATTATGGTATGTTTTGCCTCATTTAAATAATTTAGATATAATTCAGTTTTAGTATTATTTTTTAGCTACATATCTCAAATCTTGTTTCAGTCGAATTCAATTACCGATTTTTTTGTCTGCTATATAAGTATTGTTATCTTCTCTCATTGCATTATAGACTTTTAACTCTTGTTTATTCAGCACATTTTTCAATTGGATTCACAAATGTAACTTTTTTTAAGAGCTTGTACATCTTGGTATAGGCGTGACAAGAACATATTAGGCAAAAATTTGTTTAGTTGGATTAGATGGATTATTGTTTATAGACTAGGTATATACCTGTATAATGTATACATGGAAGCCATAGAAACTAAATCAATGAGTACTTGTTTAGGTTCGACCTTGTGTGGATAAACGTGTAAAAACGAAATATTTTAATATGACAGTTCCATTGTTGTTGAATTAAATTCTATTTTATATATACATTTTTCATACACTTTTGTATGCTTATGTTTTGACAGTTGGTCATGTCTTTTCATTTCCATTTTACAATGTTTGTCTACGTTCAGTTACATTTAAATAATGCATCAAAGTTCCCTTAAAGCAAATAAAACAGTTTCCATAAAATGTGGACTAAAAGCCTACAACGGGACATAACTGCCAAAAAACTGAAAGTTAAGACAGGTTAAAAATAATAATAACAGTTGACTTGGCATTAAAAAATAGGCTTAAAGTTTAGAGTGTCAGAAGTTCCCGTAGTGGTAGACTACAAACCCCCCACCCACACCCCCACCCTAGCACCACCACCGCCCCTATAGTTAATGTCTCGAACACATTCATTAGTAGTTTGACATTTCAACTGTCACACTATCTGATGTCTGTAGGACAAAATCAGATCAGTAGATGGCACTCTTTAACCAAGGTAAAATCGAAAAGGGTATGAACATAACGTTTATAAATGTAGTTCATCATTGTCTACCAATTAAGTTACATGCACACACAAAAAAAACACAAAAAAAACCCTTTGTTTAAAAGACATTTATTTTTTGTGAAAGCTTTTCATTTTGGGACCAGTGTGAAAGGATCTATTAAAAAGAAGAAAAGTTGACCATTAGGTGGAAGCACAACATCACAATTCTCAGGCATTGCATTATGTTCTCTCAACCATCACCACTTCTGAAATGCTTTTTCTGACACTTAAAGTGTATCTATCACGCTACATTTTCTTTCATTTAAACCTTTCTTAGTCCAACCAATGTAAATGTCTGAGGTATGTATGTTGGTGCTGTATGCATTCTATACAGGTAATTTACATCCACGGTAGAATATTCAAGTTAATCTATTTAAAGTATCAGGCCTGGGATGTGTGGATGTATGACGCAAACATCTGCAGGCAATAAATCTTCTAAGCAATGAACTACCTTTGTATTTTTCCAGTATACATTTTGTATAACATTGACTATATTATACTCTGCATATTTTTCTGTATTTCCTACAAAGCTATAAAACAACACATTGCACACATTTTCTAACAATATTTTATTATAGACATGCCTGCAGTAGATACTTTTTTTTTTTCAAAATAGAAAACATTAAACTAATTTAAAAGAAAAATTGGGTAAATTGGACTTTGGCATAAACTGAATACCTCTTTATGCAAAACATGGTGTAATCGTAGACTGAGTATAATTTATAGTGTATTTTGAATGTATGTACCTGCACCAATATTTACTGCACGAGGAAAGCAATAACAGGCAGGTCAATTAATCCTTGACCATCACATTCTCTACAGCATCAGTTCTGTTATTAACGGCTTAGGACAAAAAGTAAGTGCATTTGTAACATTTAATTTGTATTTTTGGTGGTAATCAAATCAAGCATGCATTTTATTTTCCTTAAGGAAATAGCATAGCCCTTATAGGAGAACAGTAAACAAAACTGCAAATTCATTTTGTGATCTGAGATTTCAAACAATGTGGCTTAAAAATGTAGCCTTATCAAATTGAAAGATTTTTTTAATAGAATAGACTCAAATCTAATTTAATTTCACCACACTATTTTGAGTAAACATCATGCAAATATGTAGCTAACCTACAGTTTTAAACAATAAAAAGAAAAGAGTACACTTCCTTTTTTCAATAATACAATCCATAATAATCATATGCACTTGCATGTTAATGCTTTCATTACAAAACCATATATATTTATTGTCAATGTGTTCAAAAAAAATAAAATAAAATAGAATATGAATTTGAGCAATACATTTCAAATGTGTTTTTATATTGACCAAATAGCATGGTCTTAAAATAGTTTGCAGTGCTTATGGCAATCTTTACAAAAATCACAATTCTATTACTGAATAAATTACAACAGCCTATCAGAACACCAAAGACCATTCTGATATTTCATACTTACTATATTTTCCTATTTGCCATCATTTTACTTTTTTGTCTTTCTGAATAGTTTATATAGTGGGCAGGCCTGATCTATGTACAGGAGAAATCCTTATTGGAAATGATAATTTCACTGCAAAAGTGGCTTGTTTGCTTATGTATGACTTATCCATTGGCAAAAAGGAAGAAATGTCTAACTTCCAAAGACTTTGTTGTTTACATAGCAGGTGGACCTGACGTCACACGGGGTCGCAGTACTCCAAAAAATAACAACACAAATCCGCGCAAGTGCCTCCCCTGGGGCTGCATTCTAATAAGCTAGTCCCAAACACTTCGTGGAATACATCTTGATGTATTGAATCACATTGCAAAAAACAAGCTACTTCTTACCATTGCGCGTCATGCGAGAGCATTCAAACAGGACTCAGTGTACTGCATTTTCTATTGCATTAGTAATAACAGACGCATTGACTGAAGACAGCAGGAGAGCAAGACAACGTGTGTATCTCCGAGCGCAGCATCAGCGGAGGAATATTCCAGCTTTTATTTACTCTGCGGCTTGTTGTTCATTTTTCTGCTTTATGGTCAACTTGTACAGTCACGTGTAACACAAACTCTGGAAGCCCTAAGTTAATCGACTTCTTCTCACCTGCTAGATCTTCCAAAGGGGAAATAAAACAGCATTTTGGTAAGTTTGCCTGAAGTGTTTATTTCCTTCCTCTCCTGAGTTTTACTTCTCATGTTATCGATAGAGCACTTGATGTCCACTGTTCTATGGCTACTTTTATAAAGTACCTGACCATAACTTTGGTTGTAGTTACATTGTATCCATTTTGTTAGTTGTTATTTTTTTACATGGCACTGCACGTGTTATCTAAACAATGCGTTGCAAAACTTAGTGTTTATGATTTCCAACAAAATCTTTTTTGTGTGTTTTGTTTTCTCACGCATACAATTTGACTCTCCGGCGAGTCAACAGATAGGAAAGACCTGTTAACCCCCAAAGCATGCATATTGTTTATGGTTTCATAAGCTGCATATGTGCTTCCAATAAGATGATGGTGTTGTCATTAGGAGGAACACTTTTTAAAAACAAAATGTACCCATATCTTTAAGGGTATACATTAATGAAACGTTTTCAATACAACAATTATGATAAATTAACATGAATAATTATTAAAAAATTGTTAGATATGGTAATTAATCTACATATTTTATACAACATTGCACCCAAAATTATTGATGTGCAGTGCAATCTTAAGCGTTTACAATTTACTCATGCTTTGGAGGATTATAATGGTGATGTGTCTTAAATGATACTTGAAAACAGTGCATCTATTTTGTATATTTTAAAACCATATTTATACCAGTAATATAGTTTTAATATCATTTGTCGTTTTAAATCTATATATTTAAAGTATTGTATATTTTTTAAACTTTAAATTATGTTATAATAATATATCTTTATGCAAAGGACCAGTCATCTGCTGTTTTATCTATTTGGTAATTGTTGAATACAATTATGGTTACAGTTGTTCTAAAATAATATTAGAATCATAATAATTGATACTGTCATCACAACCTACAATGTAATATCTGACACATGCAGTAAACATGGCTTTTATTCAAACATTACGATTAAATATATGATACATTTTTATTACAATAAATGTCCATACTTTATAATATATATTATACATGTATATTTAAAATATGTTTTTATATATTTAAAACTCTAGGTTTGATAATGAACTTAGTGTGGTGTGGGTATGTATATATGTATATATATATATATATATATATATATATATATATATACACACACTTATCAAATAATCTCCACACTACCGTTTTGAATGTAGTCTATTCTCCTCTCATATCAATTTTGATAACTTGCTGTCTCAGTGTGTCACTGTGGGACACATTACCATTAACAATCACTGCATCTCACTTTTTGTGGAATAACCCCAGGGCTGCTGCACTGATCAGCTTTTACTCCTGGATTAACAGGCCGAGTCCTCTTTTGTTTCTGCCGCGGGGTGCACAGGTGTTCCCCAGCACACCATGCAGGTGTGCTCGGCCGTTTCTTTGCCTCCCCTCACTCGTAACCCCATGCTCTTCAAAGCCTTACTTACAATAAATGCCTGTAGTGAAATATTTAGGGTGCCAAACAATATTTTCAACCCCCCTGTTTGTCGATCCTCATAGTAATGGCCTGCTCTCTTGACTGATATGAGGTTAAGTTTTGTGGCTGTTTAGTTGTTGTTGTCATTTATTTCTGTGTGTGACAGTGCTGTCTGTAGTTTGATGCTGTAGTAGACAAACTAGGAGGATAGAAGTAATTGAAACTCACCAGTGAAGGGAAAGCAGTATACTTAATATTGTGGCTCTTTCCAGTCGGCATCCATTTTTGATTGCTGCATTCATCATTCTGCTGCCGTATGGTACATTATGGTAATAGGAAAATGAAGGTCCTCTGCAGGATGAATGCCTATGTACCATGTCATAAGTTTCAATCATTTATCAGAATTAAGAGGAAGCTTTCTGCCCAATGGTTGTAAGTTGATGCATGATTATATGTCAAATATAGAAAGTTGAGACGAATAATTAGTGTATTGAAAACCGCTTGTCACATTGCTTTTCCATGTATTTGATGAACTTTCAATATATCTATTACATTGCAATATTTTATAGTTTTGTAAGTTAATCCATGACTGCACTCATAGTTTACTAGCCATTGTGAGATGTGAATCCTAGCTAGGAAAAACGTTTTTATTTCTAGTTGAATCAATTCCATGTAGTTTTCCATCTCACCAGTCTGAAACTTTGAAAACAATAACCTCTCACCTTGGTTTTGTATTGTGTGTTTTCCCATCCCCCAGCCCCAACACCTTAAGCATCAAACCTACTCAACCTCAAAGGTGTTGCTATGTTTTTAGACACACACACACACACACACACACACACACACACACAACTTAGAGCTGTGCACTGTAGTTATGCATCTGAATCTCTCCCACTGTCATCTGCAATATAATGTTCAAGAACTTGCCACTAAGCCTATAGGCAATTAAACAGGAAAGATTTCTGTTATTATTCTTGATAACTTCACTGAAATGTTTCCATGACAACCTCCATGCAAGTTAAAGCACCCAGAGGTGATCAGGGGGGGGGGGGGGGGGGGGGGGGGGGGGGGGGGGGGGGGGGGGGGGGGGGGGG
>JAVQIZ010171897.1:0-11382 GCA_036023535.2 Galaxias brevipinnis | reverse complement strand
GGAGGGGAGTTCTGGATATCCTCTCACAGCCAGCCACCTCATAACATCGATCCCTTTCATAGCCCACTGAGGGGATGCAGGCCTGTTGCTGGTTGAGTCAGGGATTCCTACTCTGGCATTCCCCCTGCTCCCTCGGCCCAGACAAAGGTCACCTCCCTGTCTGGGCACGGTGGGCAGCGATGCACAACATGTCTGGGCAGCAGATTACACAGTCGACACGACGGCCGTCCTTGTCTGAGCAACAAAGAACGACCACTGGAGCTCCTGCCTTTCAGCCCCTGTGGGTCTAAGGTGGCTGAGGAGACTCCCAGGCCTCTGTGGTTCTGTGGTGGCTGAGCAGACACCCAGGCCTCTGTGGTTCTATGGTGGCTGAGCAGACACCCAGGCCTCTGTGGTTGTATGGTGGCTGAGGAGACACCCAGGCCTCTGTGGTTGTATGGTGGCTGAGAAGAGGCAGTGAGGAGAGGGATCGGGCAGTGTGCCTCTTCTGATTCACTGGCCACGCTAATCCCTCCACCCCCCCGCTGCTGACTCGCCTTTCAGTTTGACCGTAATCCCCGCCGGCTACGGCACCCCGCGGCGATATTAATTCTAACACTCACACTGGCTCTTGTAGCTGCCGCGGCGGACGCTCTGCAACACTTTGCGCCCCCAGCGCACACAGCCGGCACCACTAGCACCCCTAGCAGTCCTCCGGACCAGCTTCTCGTTTTTTCTCTGCAATATGTCAGCCGGAGAGCTTGTCGGGCCGATCCGAGTGAAGGAATTTAGAACCTCCGGTTAAAATGAGCAACCGTGGGGGCTCTGCAATCGGGCCTTGAAGACTGAAGCGCTGGTCTGTTGAGGACATTTTACACCCTGGTTTGAACTTTTAGTCCGTCCCCCCCCCCCCATCCCCCGTGTCTTGCGGTGGGTTTCTGTGACGCACAACCAGACATTAAGCTAGGCCTTCTTACCCATAATGGAGCAGTCTGTGCTTACCTCAGATCAGCTTGGGCACCCCAGGACGTGGTATGATGTAATGCTCCGATTGGTTTGGCCTCACATGGGGTAGAAAACCACATGCTCCACCCATGGAAAGACCATAAAAGGGCCTAACTCAGGCCTAACTCCTAATCTCAGACCCTTCCGGAATCGAGGACATTTTGTTTTTGAGATTGTACTGTCAAGAGAGTATTAGAGAGCCTTATGGCCTTAGTAAGCACCGGACGAGCTGGAGCCTTGTCCAAGGAGCAGGGCACTACACAAACTGTGGGTCGAGCCAGCGTTTCAGCAGAGCCCTACACAGACTGTGGCTCCCTCACAGCTGTATCCACATCTGGCCAAGCATGCAGTCAGGACCAGAGTATGCACACAGCACAACAAGCTCCAAAGCTGTGCTGCCCCGCACGCACGGACGCACACACCACACACACACACACATACACACACACACACACACACACACACACACATCTTGGATGTGTGAGACTGTGGAATGCCACCACTGGGATGAGCAGCTGGATCCAGTGGACATCTGGTCGGCAAACGAAGCTGACAGCCTGGTGCACTGAGTAGACATGGTGAGCGAGGCAATGCCTCGTCGGCCTGTGTTTGTCTTTAAGTCAAGGATCTATCACTCCCCCTATCACATGGAGTCAGTCAGGAACATGGCTGAGCTTCCTCTGAACTGATCCAACCGGTGCTCTCCCAGCTGATTGGACTCTCAGAACCCACGGGTCAGAAACCCCCGGGCCCACGGGCTTATTGGGCCTTCAGAACCCCCGGGCCCTCAGGCTGACTGGACCCTCAGAGGCCCCGGGTCCACAGGCTGATTGGACCCTCAGAGCCCATGGGTGCGGCAAGTGGGCAGATGGGTTATTGTGATGAACGTAAAGGGGAGGTGGAGTCTCGATGGTCCAGCTTGTGCTGCCTCCATGGCTGGTCCCCCTTCCCCTAGTGCTTTGAGAGAGCTCCAGAGGGCTCAGGGCCAGGCCTCCTTCAGCCTCATGTGGTCCCTGTCTGTTAAGCACACACATTTACTCACTGTCTTCTTTTAATATGTGTGTGTGTGTGTGTGTGTGTGTATGTATGTATGTTTGTGTGCATGTGTGTATCTATGCAGGTAAACACCATACAGTGCATAAGGCATACTGCTATGTTGTTGCATAAACACACACACTGTTCCCTGAACCCTCATCACCTCCAAAACATACAGTAATTGTTTGGAAAGCCCACATCCAGCCCCCTGAGTGTGCCTCCCTCCATTGGAATGGCAGCTTAATGCTTTTTAATGATCGGGCCGTGTTCCCCTCTTCCCCAGCGTTTGTGAGGTCTGCCTTGGCAGCGCTCAGCTCTTTCCCCTGGCGTCGGCTAGGACAATGGGCCCGTGGGAGCCAGCCAATAGGGAGAGGCTCCATCCCAAACCCTGGTCCCTATGTGTACACAATTAGGAGCGGGGACAGAGGAATGGCTTAATTGGAGGAAAATAGCTCTTTATCCAGGCCCCTGCCCACGTTCATCATCAATAGACTGGTGCCCTGTGCCATTTGTTTGGCCCCAAGAAGCTTTAGGTTCAGTATGGATTCTGGAAGCAATAGATGACCCAATGGATGGAGGTGTCATTTTAAAATGCATGGGGGACAATGCAGTTAGCTTGCCCACTTCTGCACTGAAATCACAGAGGATATTCACACAAGTGTTACTCCGGATAATAATTATTGAGTGCCACTGGTAGATGATTAGTTTTGAGTAGAATGCCTTGGGGATTAAACAAGTCATCCCTGAGATGCCTCGCAGTCTTTTATGACAGCTGCCTGGCTAACCTGTTGTATATGCCTCATTACTGCTGACACGAACAGGCTTGGCATACCACGCTGCACTAAAACCAATATTTGACTTAAATATACAGTTTTCAAATGATGGTATACAACGAAGATACCGCAGGGTCATCTGTATGAAAAAAATGTAATTTGCACGGTGTCTGCGTAAATTCGACAGACGCTGTCGGGGCACGTACGCAACGGCCAGCCCAGATCTGATCAGTAGGTAGACTCAAGCCTGCATTTGGACAACAGCGGGGGCAGCCTAGTGCTGTGGTCTCAGAAAATAGGTCACTCCGCGGAGTCCGCGCTGTCCTGCTTAAACTTACATTGTACATATCTCCAACGCATAAAATCAGACATGACATGCATCTAAATATTAGAATAAAACAGCTGCCATTAAAAATGAGCTACCGCCTACATTCCACATCCGAACAACACAAGGCAAAAAGGAGAGAAATAGACTGGAGAGTTCTGTGCGATCCCTTACCTTATAAGAAAAAAGCCGAGGATGGTTGGACGATCGCTGACTTCGGCTATTCCTTCCTTTTAGCAAACTTTCCACTGAAGTCTTGAAGTAGAAATACTCTGGTTGACAAAATAGTTTTTACAATAATGTGTTTTCTTCGTTTGAAAAAAAAACTGACAAAGCTGACACGTCTTTGAAAAATGTTAGCTGTGTCGAGTGTGGTGGCTGGTTGTTTTTTATACCATTTTCGAAATAAATTCTGCACTCAAATAAGAAAACAAGCGTATTATAGCATTAAATAACACATATCAACCAAGGATTGTCTTTGAAACGATACCGTTGTCAGTTGCCATGGGATGAGATATAAATCCACCCTTAAAAAGTAGGATATGAAAAAAACTGAGTCCGTAGTCTTTACTGTTTCAACAAGAAAAATAAAAACCACTGGTTATATTAAACATTAAAAACATTTCATTTCGTATTACATTCAAAGTGCATTGCTTAATTGCAACGATGGTCAAGTGGGGTTTTCGATGGGTGGTCGTTCTCGAGGGGGCAGGAGGGGTGCGCTGGGCAATTCAGAACTGAGATGTCGCAAGTGGGTCTCCTTCTACGGTGCTTTTCCAGATGTCGACTCCACTCAGCGGGCGATGTTGTCCTTATAGATGTCTTCTCTGTTTCCCTATAGTTCTTCTGTCTGCCTGAGCCCTCAAGGACACGAGTGGTACGGTGGTCTACCCTCGTCCGTCTGAAGAGCAGACAGCACACCCGGACCCGAGCCTGCCCGTGTATCCCTCTCCTCGCGCGCAGCGTACTAGCCAGACTTCGCCAGCTCAGCGCATGCTTGGTGCTCCGCCCATCCACCATGGGCAGTCTTTCATACTGTCCTCCAGCTTTTTCAAATCCGTTTCCCACTGTAGCAACATTAAAAGTCTTTTTTTTTTCATTCGAATTTTAGTAAGGACATAAAACATAGAATGAAAAATAGGTTAGGGCTATTGAGAATCGTCACTGAATGTTCCAGGTTACTTGACAACATTTTACACTTTAAATGTTTCTTTGTATTTTTTCTTTAAAATATAAACCTAACATAAACCTTCCTTCGATGAAAGAAAACAAGTGTAATTGATTCACTTCCAATAGAAGGCATAGTTTACACAATTTACTGTAGGTACAAGACATTGAAGGGTCTATCCTAAAAGAAAAAAAACGATTTACCTTTTCTCACACTTTCCACAGTATTTCACTATTCCTCACTGTGATTACATCAATCTATAAATACATATGTTGGCTGATATAATCGTTTCAACGTGCTCCTGGAACCGAGGAGGCTAAATGTGCAACTTAATGTACAGCCCACATATATGAAGTGTCGGAGGATATGCATCACTGATCACGCTATAACAATGAGTAGGCCTATCATAGTTTGTGACTGTGTAGAGCCCCCCAATGCATGAGTCGTCAAACTAGACTACCACCAGAGGGCACCTTTTATGTTTATTTAGAAAAATCTACCTATTCGATCATTAGTACATTTGCCTATGAACACTGTTGCTTTCCATTCATCTGCAAAGGGATAGAAAATGTGAAACTCAACAGTTTGTAACTCAGTTAAACAAATAACCTATAAAAACTACAATGGTCGGTGGTGCATATCATCAACAACAAAACCGGTCTTAAACCTATACCTTAATTTAGCTGTCCACAGTGGTTTCCATCCAGTACACTGCCCTAGCCAATAGCACCCCAGCCAGTGGCGTGTACAGAAAACAAGACAAGAACAAGACAGCCAATACAAACTTTCAGGTAAACTAACTATATGTCCTCTTCCCCGTTGCTTAAGTTGTTCTGCACCGGTAATAACTTAAAAGTATGTCCTGCATTAACTTAGTGCACCACAACCTGTTCACGTTTTCTGGAACTGGATCTACTGCCAAGAACTATGCTAGTAAGCAGGTGTAACTCTCTATTAATGCAGACTTTTTGACACTTCCTGTATTGAAACTCTTAATTACAGGCCTGGTATTTAGGCTAATTGTGGTTTGGTTTAATGGTAGCTGACTTTCAACCTACAAAACTGAACAGTCTATGCATGCAGTTAAACGAGTTATTTTATATAAAAAGGTAACTAGGCTTTACCTGCGCCGTTTTGTTCCCCATAGGTTGTTGCACGTGCATTTAGGGAATGTTTCAAAACATTTGAAACATAACTATGACTAATTAATCCATCTTTTTTATTTTATTGTAGGTATATGTGCAGTGCTGATAATAACCAAGGATGCGCTCAAATACACAATACTCTATAATGTAAAATAAAACAAATAACCCAAACAACTTAAAATGTTGTCGCACAAAGTTGTAACATATCCATGGACGAGAGAGGGGAGTTTAGGTTCAGGTAGAGCAACTGTCCCTTGGGCCCGCAGTCACTACGTGCACTCCTTTGGGCTGGCTTATTTTTCAAAATACATAATGTTTGTTATTGTGAAATGCTCGTCCTTCCCAATCAGCCAAAGATGTCATTATTAACAAATTTTAGCATCTGCTCGTGAATTTAGCCGAGAGCAATATCATTTGAGATTCTTTGAAATAGGTTATTCTTATGCAGCAACGCTTACACAACGCTAACGCAACACTAGCACTTGCTTCGCCTCAAATAGATAACTGTTGATTCACGAGGTATGCGTGATCTGTTTCTCAATAAAACACAGTCAAAATAAATAAATAATAGTGCATTGATCTGCGTTTGCTGGAACTTGACTTGGACTTGTCCAGTGTCTGAAATTAAAATAACGTGATCGATAGTTCAAACTATGTTTACTCTGCCTATGTGATAGCAATGGCAAAGCTAATAGCACAAATACAAAACATTACCCTCTGACAATTCATCCTATCCAAAGGTTCCTAAAATAATCATGGTCTATTTTCTGACTTATCGTTAAGAGAGCCTCAAACAGCCTGCCCTACCCAGTACAGCTCCCCCTTCATTTCATCACTCAGGAACTTAGATGTGTGTGTGTGTGTGTGTGTGTGTGTGTGTGTGAGTGAGAGAGAGAGAGAGAGAGCAATAGTGAAAATAAAGGTTGTTTACAAGCTCGAAATGCCACTTTTAGTGTTGTGTTATTTTCCTGTCACATATCATTAAACTTTGGCAAGCATAACTTGAAAGTATTTTATTGAGAGAAAGAGTGGTAAAACAAACGTAACTTACCTAAAACAATTCGTTATTTTGTGTGGTTTTCCATAGACTATGCTTAATTTCTCCCCCATAAACATGCACAACATGTATAATTTGCGACATTATTAGGACATAGATTCCTCAGTGAAGAGAGCATTTTAATTTTCTGTTAATAATCAGATTATCATTCTGTTAATTTAGACTTTTATTATATTTGTATTTATCAAAAATAAACACAGGGCTTAACGTAGGGCTTAAAACTGAAAATGAGTTAAAAGCGCTGCAGATAGGGCCTGTGCATTCTGATATTGAATCGTTTACCTTGTTTCTTTAAGCCCTGACTCAATGTGATTGGTCTGGATAACTAAACACAGATTGCAATACTATTGAACTATATTAAGTAAATAATAAATAGGCCTTTGTCAGTCTTAAATCCAAATGTTTGAACAGCAAGGGGCCAATGGCTTTGTCGTAGCCTACTGTCCCAACATCTAAAAGGCAGGGTAATACATTGTGTGGATCTGGATGTGCCCTGTTTTTCTGTTTAAACTCCTGCCCCTCAAAATGTATGCACGACTCTAACAGTATCCCATAGGCTATGTCCGACTGAAACATTTTCCTCAAAAGCCCGCTGCTCGTTTCCGGATATACACCGCTCCCATTTTGTGAATATACGTGCTACTCTCCTTGCCCGCACGAATATCAGCCTGAAGTGGCGATTAGGTAACTCACACACTTCGCCTCCTCCTACTCTCTTAAGCCTACCCCGGGTCCCCCAAAATGGTGAAACAAGTTCAGCTGTTTCAATGTCAGCCGCTCTCTTGAGATAAGCTCACCGTTCCTCCAAACCCCTCCCCAGTTTGTTGCTGTTTGCAAAGCCTTGCCATCTCGTCAGCTGATCTCCCTTGTTCGTTCAAATGTGGCGGATTGAACGCCTAAAGGAACGGAAAGAATATTGTGGCTGTCATTCATATTTGTTTGTATCAAACCTGAGTTACGAATGTAAAATTCCTCAAACATCGTAATCTACGGAACCTATGGTCTGCATCAAACGGCGGCATAATTAGGCCATACGACCAAATTATTTTTATAACGGCTATTTATGTAAAATGGTACGTATTCGCCTGATTTCTTTCGGTAATAATCCACCTATGTGTGTTAAAATAGTTCTTTGTTTACACGCAGTCCCTCTCTCCGCGGAAGGAGGCTTTGGTAGTGCTGTGTGATTCCTACCAGCTGTTTCCCGCCTTGAAAGACATCCGATCAGCTGCAAATACACACATACACGTACATGCAGAAGGAGAGGGAGGGAGATAGAGCGCCACACACAACGAGGGAACCCCATCAGCTGGAAGTAGAGTAACATTACAACTCTAAGCGCGCTGAAACTGGGCTTATACACAAACAAGAAATACTCTTTTTTATTATGATAATATAACGGAGATCTAAGAGATTTGGTTCTCACGTTGTCTTACTGAAGATTATTGTTGTTCTTAACGAATTTGGGACCAAAACTGGAGCGAGAACCATGGAGTATTTCATTACTTCAGTACCAGCACAGAAGGTGCCCTCCTTGCAACATTTTAGGAAAACGGAAAAAGAAGTGATTGGTGGTCTTTGTAGGTGTGTATCCCCCTTTTCTTAAATTTGCCTAATTTCACTTAGTCCTAGACCAGTCGTCATGTGTTCTGAATACGCACTTAGCGATCGTACTTGATTTGATCTGTAGCCCATGTTATTGTGAACACGATCCAATCTCGAGGAGCGGGGGACCTTTTATTGCAAAAATAAAGACCCGCATAGTCGATCCAAATATAAGGGCGATTTAGCCATGCAGTTTAGTACGCCGCCATAAAGGTTACTTTGTATATTTTGTTGCGAAATTGCTACATTTTATGTCTAACAAACATAAACCACGTGGTTCCATGGACACCATGCTGCTACCCTGTTGCGAGCGCATCCTTGGTGTTTTTATTCAACAAAAATGTTACCCTTATGTTTCGTGCAAGTTGGGTTATTTTTTAACAACCAAGTAAGTGTCATGCCCATTAAACAGTGAAAATGTTGTTCAGTTCAAGACGGAAGCTTATGAGGCTCTGCCCGCTTAGATCGCAAGGAGAGCTGGCTGAAGTTATTGTGGGCAGTGCGGCCATGCTTGTGGCTGGGTTGAAAAGTGACGAGGGTCTGGCGTTTCGCAACTCAAAAAACGAATTTCCTCTGTTTACTTCACGGCAAACACATTTTATTTGTTAGAACAACCGTCGGTTTTTGACGACGACGTAATTTCACTGGATCATAGACCAAATAGTGCCGCGCTTCTGGGCCATTTTCGCTGCGTCTTTTCCCCCACACTCTGCCATGCTGCCGCATGGACAGGCGAAGGGGAAGCAAAGTCGCATTGTTGTAATGGCGGAGGAGACGATTAGTGTTTTTGAGCATGGTGGTGTGTAATATCAGTTTGTTTACGTTTAATGTCGATATAAATAATTCTGTGAATTTATGTGATTTTAACAAATATTCCGCAATCAACCAATACATTTGTAATGGTCCTATTTAATAAGGGGGTGTGTATGCCGTGGAAGGCCTGTCTGCGTCTGCAATCTTTCTCGTTAGGGAGGCGGAGGAATTCGAGTGGTAGCACAGCGGTGTGGGAATTGTAGTCTTTTCCTTTCCAAGTACTTCATCATGAGCTTAATTTTAAAACATATTAAATTGTATACTACGACAATAAAATATTTAATGTAGATGCCTTTTGTTAAAATATGAGACCAAGACCACATCATACAACACGGCATTCTGAAAGTGGAATGAAGTTCCTTAGCCTGTTATGCGCTGGCGATTTTTCTTCTGTCAGTTAACCCCTATTGTAGCGCACAGGGCAGTCGAAATGTGGCAGTGAATGTGATTGTTGGATGTGGTGCAGGGATGTTAGGAAGCGCGCACACACACACACACACAGCCCTGTCCTCATCTGTTTCATACACAATGGTTGGTTCCCTGCATTCGCTTTGAAGCAGCTGAGTCAGTACTGATAAGAGTCTTACTAACAGCCTCTCCAGAGGTACCAGCTAGACGCAGAGAGGATGTTCATTTCCAATTTCCTCACAATCCCAAATATTGGAATGGTGTAGAAGGGGACGTTGAATGTTTGCATAGTGGGAATCCTTGGCTGTGAGAATGACACACAATTTGGAGACAATGGTTTAGACAATGGGGATGCCAGGAAATCTAATGAAGAGTCCTCTGTGTTGGAATGTCTTGGAGAGCAGCTGTTGAATGGTTCATTAGACATAAAGTGTCTGCACGTGTTTCTTTTTTTTTTTTTACCAGAATGAGTCTTAAATCTAAGAAAGAGTAAGGTTGAAGTATTAACTCGGAACAGTTCTATTGGGCTCAATGTAGAATTAATTTAGGTCCTTCTATAGGGCTCAATGTGGAATTAATTTAGGTCCTTCTATAGGGCTCGATGTGGAATTAATTTAGGTTCTTCGCATAGATGCTCATTGTTGGCCAGGAATGTACAGTATGTCTATAACGTGACAGTGTGGAGGACTGACGAGGGTTATTAGTGACTTTCTGGCGTGACCCCTGTCTCTTTTTTTACCCCTCCCCTCAGTCTGGCTAACATTCCCCTGACCCCGGAGACGGCGCGCGACCAGGAGAGGAGGATCCGCCGCGAGATCGCCAACAGCAACGAGAGGAGGCGCATGCAGAGCATCAACTCTGGCTTCCAGTCCCTGAAGACCCTGATCCCTCACAGTGACGGGGAGAAGCTCAGCAAGGTGAGACAGAGTCCCAGGGCGCTCGGTTCCTCTGGGTCCCTGCTGGAGCCCAAACAGGCTCTCTGTCACTTATGTTGCTCAGGAGACGGCGCACTATTCGGTGTGTGCTGGTGTCAGTGGACGCCCCGGGGAGGTAACTCATCTCTGCCCCTTCCCTGTCCACCCTCAGGCAGCCATCCTCCAGCAGACCACCGAGTACATCTTTAGTCTGGAGCAGGAGAAGACGCGGTTACTGCAGCAGAACAACCAGCTCAAACGCTTCATCCAGGTATAGGATCTTTGGGACTGGTGCTGACAGTGTTCAGGACCTGATGAACAATCTTTCCATTGAAAAAGTTTTGTTTAGTTCGTCAGTTACCCTGCGATGGCTTGGGCTCCTTAACATAGTTTTTTTTTTTTGGCATGCTATCTATGAAGATGTTATGAAGTGTCTTTGGGTATCAGAAAAGCACTATAGAAATAAAATGAATTATTATTATTATTATTATTATTGTTATTGTCTTTAGTTGAACACACTATTCTCTGCAGGAGTTCAGCGGCTCCTCCCCGAAGAGAAGGCGTGCGGAGGACAAGGATGAAGGGATCGGCTCCCCAGACATCATGGAGGAGGAGAAGACGGAGGACTTGAGGAGGGAGATGATTGAGTTGAGGCAGCAGCTGGAGAAGGAGCGCTCCATCAGGATGCTGCTGGAGGAGCAGGTGGGCACTAGAGACGGAGGAGGAGACACACGCACACACACACACACACACACCTGGAGATTAACTTTTTGTCAACTGATACAGCTTGAAACATAGTTTAAGGGCCACTGAGATATTCAGCGTTTGTTCATGAGTTCCTTCACTTATCATACATCCCAACGTCTGGGGTTGGCCCTCCATTCTAGTGCACCCTGACCCCTGGCCTGCCTAGTGCACCCTGACCCCTTGCCTGCCTAGTGCACCCTGACCCTGGCCTGCCTAGTGCACCCTGACCCCTGGCCTGCCTAGTGTACCCTGACACCTGGCCTGCCTAGTGTACCCTGACACCTGGCCTGCCTAGTGCACCCTGACCCCTGGTATCTGACCTAGTGGACCCTAACGCCTGGTATCTGACCTAGTGTACCCTAACCCCTGGTCTCTGGCCTGATTCCAGATGCGTTCCCTGGACGCCCA